>JAHZMU010001466.1:3146-29032 GCA_027743725.1 Rambutsinella grinnellia
AATTTACCTGTACAAAAAATAAAATTTACAAAAATTAAATATTTGAGAAGGGGGGACCCTTCTCTACTAAAATTTTTCCATGCTATTTGCCATAAAGAATTTTCCGGTTTTGCATGCAAATTTAGTTTTTTGTTCATATCTTTTACTGAAGTGAGTAGTGCGAAGTAAGACTTTGTATTTGAGATATCCTGCCATAGGTCTACATACTTGCCAAATTGCAGCCAATTCTGAGTTTGCACAGGTTGGTGGTGTCCTCGTCAGTCATATCTGCTATATATTGGAGCAGAGATAAAATATTTTTTCGCACTTTGTACGGCAGGTGCGGCCTGCTATGTGTATGAAAAATGAAGTGTTTTTCCACTTGTTGAGCTTAGAAAATAACATAAAGCCAAGTGAAAACCCACATTCCAAAGTAACAACGGTAGCTCTTCCACTTACTCAAATCCTTCCAATGCCAGAGGCATAACAAGGCAATCTCTTTGTCTGTTTGACTTGCTTTGTTTAAAAAATCCATATGATATGGCCCATATTACTTTCAACAAAGATTTCAACAGTTTATTTAAAAACCTTTTTTTGTTTGCGGAAACAGAACAAAATAAATTATTTAATTAGTTCAATTTTGATAATTTAACAACTCAAATTTAAATTACAAAAAGTAGCTTGCTTTAATTTTCTTGCACATCAAGTTTTTATTAATTAGATGCAAAACCAACCTTGTCTCTTCCCAAATAGGAGGGAAATTTTCTTTCCTGCTTGATCCAAAACGTTCTGGGAAGCCTGTTAAAAATGACAACATTAATATTTCTTATCTGTTAATAATTATATAATTTATTTTTAAAACTTACCCCAACAAAGGATGAATGCGTTCCACAGAAATCGATACATTTCAAGATGTCCATCTTGCTAAATACTAGCCGAAAAGGAAGGTCACTAAGCATCAGGAAAAGGTCAAGCGAGGGCCGGATCCGAAGAAGCCTCAATTCTGCAAAAAATACAAAATTAAATTACAAAATTAAGACAAATGAATTGTTAAACTTACTTGTTAGCATCTCAATTGATTTGTCAGCCTCATAAATCCTTGCGTAATGGTCTATTTCTTCATCTGTAAGACCTGCACCACGTATTCCAGTGACAATGTCATAAATCCAATGCATCTTCTTAAATATCTTTGACTTCAGCGGAAAATAAAGTCAACTCTTCAAAGTTGGTTAAATCCTTCCATACATTTTGTAAGACTTCTCCAATTGGGATTTCCAACTTTGATAAGTCAAAAAGGCGAGCACAACTTAATACGTTGTTTGGATGAATATTTGGGAGCTTAAAGATGACTTCTTTAACGCTCCTCCGCTTCACTTCAGTTAAGAAGGAAGGGAAGAATTCAAACCCAATGTTTTCACTTACTTCCAGCTCATTTCTTTTTAGTTTTGGGGCTTGGTTTTCGTAACAAATTGGGAGCATTTCGTCCCCAATGTTATAGACTGAATGGGCACTTAGCTTTAAAGTTTCCAACACTTCCATTTTTTGAAATGTGAAGTAAGGTATTTGACTGTATGAGAAGGCGCTCAAATTAAGAAGTTTCAGAGTTCTTTTTTGGCTCTCCAAAAAGGTTGTGAACTGACCTGGTTTGAGGTTGTATTTTGCGTAAATTGTAAGCGCCTCCAAACTAAGAGGTTGAAGATTAGTTAAGTTGTCTATGGCGCCGCCATAAACGTTGAGAATTTTAATTGGCAAACGTGATTCCCCGATTAGATTAAATAATAAAGAGGTTATCCCTTGATATGGACTGCATTCCAGCGAGACTTTATGCAAGGCTGGCGCATTCCCTAGAATTGATTGGATTAGAGGCAAATAAGATTTATTCAGTTCTTCCCCAGTTGACATGTCCGTAGTCCGTATGGTGATTGTAATTGACTTTAGATTTGGAAATAGCTTATCCTTTAGGACCGGAACGCAAATATTTTCTTGGAACCCGGTTAAATCTCTGCCATAATAATTGACCACTCTTAAATGGCTTGTGTGGGGGCCACATTTTGTAAATAATTTTAGTAAGGAAGAGCTTTCTGGATGCCTTTCAAATGACTTGGAGTCTATGATAAGACCTATCTTCTTTTTTAATGGGAGGACCTTTGATTGCAAGAAGTCAATTAGGTTGGTTATCTTGGTTCCGTTGTTGAAACGGAAAGAGGATGAGCTGATAAGCGAGGAGGGGAAGACGAGTTTGTACATGTCCTTGCTTAAGAGAGATAACCTTTTGAGGTCATCCAAGTCCAAATATGAGAATATTTTTTGGAGAGGGAGATCTGGAATTTTCCGGAAGTTTCCATAAATGGGCTTAGCCGTTGAAAAGCTGGTTGTTTCCATCTCATTCATTTTGGGAATGAGTTGAGATTCCGGAAAATGTAGAAAAAAATATTTTTTGGAGTCACAAACAACAGTACACAAATTATCTCGGAGGATGATTGTTAATCCGTTGAATTGGCACCCAAATTAATCACTGATTGAGTTAACTTTTATTCATCGAAGTAATTAAATTTGCTATTTTTCCTTTTAAATTTGACAATTAAATTGGGAGTGAAAATTTACGCAGAATTAAAGGAGTTGTCAACACGCGAGAGTCAACAAGAAACAGCCGGAGCTTTAACAAATTTGTCTTGGGTCTATCTGCTGTGTGTTAGCAGATCAGAAAATGTTTGGGATTTGTTTGGCTTTGACAAAGCGGCTTTGTCTATGAAAAGTGAAAAATGAAAATTCCTTTTCCCACTTGTTGAATTCATGAAACAAAATCATTATTGATGTCAAAAATTATTATTTTTATTAACTTTTTAGATGTGTTTGGCAAAATAGTACTGTTGTTACAAATTAGTTTCCCATGATCAAATAAGCTATTTAAATACATAATTACGTTTTACCCCACGGCGTTTTACCTCAATTAGACCCAATTACAGTTTCAATTAGAATTTTAAATATTACAAAAGCAAAGTTTGCAGTAATGCTAATCCCGCTCCTGACCAAATAGAAGGTCAATTTTCTTTTCCGTTTCATCTAACACTTCTTTGGAAGCCTGTTTAAAAATGAGAAAATGAATACTTTTTATTTATAAAAATTAGTTCTTGCCTTTGACCTTTTAATAAAACTTACGCCAACAAAAGACGGACGCATTCCATAAAAGTCGATACATTTCAAGCTCTCCATCTTGCTTAATACAAGCCGAAAAGGTAGATCAGTAAGATGCACGCTGTATCCTTTGAGTAATGAGCGGCGGAGTCGCAGCAATCTCAATTCTATAATATAAACGTTCTATTAAATACAAAAGTTACGCGCTGCCAATTATTTCTCTTTAAACTCACTTTTTAGAATTTCAATTGATCTATCCGCCCTATAGTATCTATTTTCAATAATTTTCACGTATTCATCTGTAAAATCTGAATTGCGTCTTGTTGGGAATGTTGACATAGGGATACCCGTAATAGTTGTGTCAATCCAAAATTCTTGCTTATTGTAAGCATCAGCAGGGAACAATTCCAACTCTTCCAAGTTGCTCAAGTCCTTCCATCCACAAATTAATCCTTCATGAACGGGAATTGTCAGCTTTGTCAAACATTCAAAAAGACGAGCACACGTTCTAATATTGCTGGCATGAATATTTGGGATTGAAAAGGTGACCTCCTTTATGCTCCTCGTCGGTTCTGAGATAAATGAAGGGAAAAATTCAGCTTCGTCGATGTTCCCAGCTCCTACTGTGAATTCAATTCTCTTCAGTTTTGGAGCTTGATCCTTATTAGCTATTGGCAACCTTGGCCCTTGAACAAGCCATGCTAAATCAGCATTTACCTCCAGCGTTTCTAACATTTCCATCTTTGGAAACGTGAATTGAGGTATGGGACAATGTTCTTCGAATGTGACCAACCGAAGATGCTTCAGAGTTTGCCTTTGACTCTCCAAAAAGTTTGTGAAGGAATGAGGTTCATTCAGTTCGTAATCTGCGAAAAAATCAACCTCTTCCAAACTAAGGTTCGTAAGGTATCCCAAGCCGCTGTCTGTAATGCTACCGGTACAAACTTTCAGAA
The DNA here is from genome assembly GCA_027743725.1 of Rambutsinella grinnellia. Taxonomy (NCBI): domain Eukaryota; kingdom Metazoa; phylum Arthropoda; class Collembola; order Entomobryomorpha; family Entomobryidae; genus Rambutsinella; species Rambutsinella grinnellia. The sequence goes on from JAHZMU010001466.1 coordinate 7,214, forward strand.
TTTTAATGGCTAATCCAAGTTCATCAATGAATTTAAATAATAAAGACGTCATCCCATTACAAGTACCACATTCGACACATATCTCCTTTAAAGCAGGTGCATTTCCAAAAATGGAGCGCATTAACTCGACTTGGTAATATGACTGGTCATCACAACGTACAAAACTGGTCAACCTATTACTACTACGTGCGATAATCTCAATCGACTCCAAACTTGGAAGTAGTTGTTTATTTCGCAATATTGGAATAGCAACATTCTTGTTGAGACTGGTCACCAATTCATATTTACTAAAGTTATAATCTATCCAGACTTTTAAATGGGTTATGTAGTCACCGCATTTCTGAAATAGTTCTAATAAAGTGGAAGATTTTGTAAAATCTTCAGAGTTAATGGACAAACTAATTCGCTTATCTAAAGGCAAGACTTTTGTTTGCAAATAGTCAACCAAGTCATTTATCTCGTCTTCGTTTCCCAAACAGAAAAAGGATGAGATGATGAGGGAAGGAAAAACGAGTTTGCGCATGTCGTTGCTCACTTCAGAGCAGTTTAGAAGATCATCGAAGTCCAAATATGAGAATATTTTTTGAAGAGGTAGATCTGGAAGCTTCCGGAAGTCTCCATAAATTTGGCCTTTGTTGTTCTCTTCAACTGGTTTATGACCTGGAGTCTTATTTGAGATATCCTTGCAAGACGTGGAAGCTATGATATCCTCCATGGACATGCTGAAATTATCATGCAATACATCCGGTTCCATCACAAGTTTCCCATCCCCACTAAGATCAATTATGTCTACATCCATGGGTTCAGTCTTGACCTCTGCAGTACCAGATAGTAACTTAGCGTTGGCAATCCTAACTAGAGATTGTCTCACATCTAATTCAATATCGAAGAATTCTGGTTTGAGTTTCTCTGCAAGATCTTCAACTGAAATGTTTCTCCAGACGCCACCGGGAAACATTCGATTAAGAAAACTCGACCAAGACCGCTCTACTAGAGTTTTTAAATCACTCCCGGAGAAATCCTTCATTTCTCTACAAATTTTCCTCAGGTCCCTTGAAACCACTGTGACCCCTTTCTTCAGAAGGTAATGCGCCACGATTGCAATTCGGCCATCTAGATCAGGTAATGGCAGGTCCAGTCGAATATCAAAGCGGCCTGGCCTAATCAACGCTTGATCACAAAGCTCCGGATGGTTCGTCGCTGCGATTATGAGGACTTTGCCATTCTCAATTCTATTCATTTCCGTAAGGAACGTCGTCACTATCGTATTCATTGTGGAGCTAGCGCCAGACTCGCCTCTCTTCCCTCCAAGACCGTCTAGCTCGTCAAAGAAAATCACGGATGGTGCCGTTTCAGCCGCCGTTTGAAACACGCTCCGAAGCTTCTTCTCTGATTCGCCGAGATAACAGTCCAAAAGCGCTCCAGTTTCTTCATAGTACCGAACCTGAGAACAGTTTTCACAAATTAGTTAAATCCCATTGGGATTTATTGGGATATTTCCAATTATTTTTAAATAAAAGTATGCAAGTTACTCACGTCTCTCCCTTCCTTCATTATTTCGCTGACAATTCCGTCCGCCAAGCAAGTTTTGCCTGTGCCTGGCTTTCCAGTTAGGAGAATACCTTTTGGAATTTCCGCCTTTAGAGCACTCGCCTTCTCTGGATTCGCAAATGGCCATATTATCTCTTGTAACAGCGTCTCCTTCACTTCATCAATCCCTCTCAATTCATCGAATGTGCACTTTGGTTCCCGAACGTTGGGATGATATTTCACCCGACCTCCCTTATCCACCTCGGCACCATTACTTTCCAAACTGGAGGTGGAACTGCTTCGGTTAATCTGCTTTGCTTTGCGGCACGGACGTCGTTTCTCGATACCAGCGCTCCTTGGACCAGATGACTTCTGTTTGTCCTTTTTCTTTCCCTTCCCCATTCTCCCTATCGCCGCAATTACTTCTTCTTCTACAATCACAAAATAAATAAATAAAAATTATAAAAACTCTAAACGGATTAGGCTGACCAACAAATTAAAAAAAATTTGCATTCACTTACCAATCTCACAGAAACTACCCGAAAATGTTTGTTCCCCACAAAATCCTCAATTTAGCTACTTCTCCTATTGAAAAATTAATCGAATGATTAATAAACTGAAAATGAGAACATTTGAAAATTAAAAGTGGAAATCGTTTCTTCTTCACATCTGGATTGTAATTGATACACTTTCACATCCAAACATGAAATATGATTTGTCAAGTTGACAGATGGGATGGGATGAAGAGAAACAAAGAGAAAAAAGGAAGCGTCAGTTTAGATGGAATCTTACATCGGGTTTTACATAGATGAAAGCGTATATTTATGGAAAGAGCATTATTTTTATTCAAAGGTTGGATTTCGGTTTAATAACAAATACAAGGTAATTAAATACAATTACAAATCAGTTTTTTTTTAAATCTCCAAGTAAGGTATTTATTCATTAATATTTTTGTCAATTTAATTTAATTACATGCCAGTTTCCCCTAGACAATACTGCTTGTCACCAAATAGGAGATTAATTTTCTTTCCAGTTTCTTCCAACACCTCGTTTGAAACCTATTTAAAAATGGAACGTTAATATATTATTTTGTAAAAATTGTTGTAGCTTTGGACCTTTTATTCCAATAAAACTTACGCCAACATGTGCCACGGGTGCTCCACAAAAGTCGATACATTCTAAACTCTCCATTTTGTTGAATACTATCCGAAAAGGGAGATCAGTAATATTCAAATTAGACGGAAAGCCCAAGCCGGCGTGGAGGCGGAGTAGCCTCAATTCTATAATAAAAATGTTTAATTAAATACAAAACATAAATTCATTCGGTTTAAACTCACTTCTTAACATCTCCATAGATCTTTCCGCCTCATACAACTTTTCGTAATGTTTAATTTCTTCGTCTGTGAAAAATGAATCACGTCCTGCTGAACCGATGTGTATTCCTGTGATGATTTCGTCAATCCAAATATTGCCTTCTATTCCAATTTTAGAAGCGATGAGTCTTAGCTCCTCCAAGTTAGTTAAGTCTTTCCATGCACAAACTAATCCTTCATGAACAGGAATTGTCAGTTTTGTCAAGCATTCAAAAAGACGAGCGCGCTTGCTAATGTCGCTGGAATGAATATTTGGGATGTAGAAGGCGAGCTCCATGCCTTTGTTCAAAACAAAACAAATTTTGAGGTCATCCCAGTCCAAACATGAGAATATTTTTTGAAGCAAGTCTCCATTATTTTCGCCTTGGTTGTCCTGTTCGATGGGTGTTTCTTCAACATTTGCCAATTCTGCATTGTAAACGGGATCCACACCTAAAAGATAAATTTTGATTATTAAATACTTTTTTTCTGAAGTAAATTTAGGAAATTTAAGTGTAACAAAACCATGTTGATTTTCATTTGAGATATTCTCCAAAAATCCGGAAGCACAGGCCGTGATATCCTCCATGGGCATACAAGAAGCATCATCCAATACTTCCGGTTCCTTCACAACTTCTCCATCATCCCCAAGATCAATTATTTCCATGTCCATGGGTTCGGTCTTGACCTCTGCAAAACCGGATGACAATTTAGCGTTGGTCATTTCTTCAAGATGTGGTATAAGATCTTCTTCGACACTAAACGATTCTGATTGGATTTTCTCTCTGCGCTCCTGACGTGACATGGCCCCCGAAGAATCATTAATAAAAACTCGAGCCAGAAAATTCTCCCATGAACCATCAACTATTGTCTCTAAATCACACCCAGAAAAATCAAATTTCTCCATTTTCCTAGAAATCTTCGTTAGTTCTCTTGAATCCACGGTGGCCCCTCTTTTCTGGAGGTAATGTTGCATGATTTCTATTCGTCCACCTAGATCAGGTAATGGCAACTCCTCTTTGATGTCAAAACGGCCCTTCCTTATCAGTGCCGGGTCACATCGTTCCGGGTAGTTTGTCGCAGCTATAATGAGAACTTTACCCCTTTGAACATCATTCATTTCCGTCAGGAACGTAGTTACTATTGTGTTCATGCAGGAATTGGCACTGGACTCGCTTCTTTTTACTCCAAGACCGTCTAGTTCATCAAAGAAAATCACGGAAGGTGCAGTTTCAGCCGCCTTTTTGAACAGGCTTCGGAGTCGTTTCTCTGATTCGCCGAAATAACTATCCATAATACTTCCACTTTGGACATAATATCGGACCTACAAATATTTTTGAATAATTACTTAAATTGTCATATCAAAATCATGAATGAATGAATGAATTAAATAAAACTTTGAAATTACTTACTTCTCTTCCTTGCATAATTTCGTGCACAATCCCATCCGCCAAAGAATTTTTCCCTGTTCCTGGCTTTCCAGTTAGGAGAATCCCTCGAGGGATGCGCACCTTTAAATCAGCTGCTTCCTCTGGATCCACAAACCTTCTAATTAACCTTTTTCGCAGCTTCTCCTTCAGTGTATCAATCCCCTTTAGTTCATCAAATGTGCACTTTGGTTCTCGAACGTTGTGATGGTATTCGACCTGACTTCCGTTATCTACCCCGGCACCATTACTTTCCAAATTCGAAGTGGAACTGTTGGGTTTCAACTGTTTTGGCTTACGTCCAGGTCGTCCCCTCCCGATATCAGAAGCACCAGCACACTCCTTCCTTTGACAACTCGAATCCCCAACACCAGTTGACTTTCGCTTCATATTTCCCTTCTTGTTATTCCCCATCTTCTCCTATCGCTGAAATTCTTCACTCCTGCAATTACAAAATAAATAACTATCAGAATAACTATCAATTTCAATCACATATCAAAAATATTTCGATTTACTTACCAATCTCACAGAAGCTACCCCAAAACCTTCAACTTTTACACCAAAATTCCTCCTCCTTAATCACTTCTAGTCTACTCAATTAATTAATTGAATAACTCGCTAAATGGATACTTTAAAATGAGACCATTTGAAAATCGTTTTTAAAAAAAATTATAACGTATTTCCAAAGCATTACTCTATCTATAAGTGTGAGTATTTTTTTGACAGATTTTTCTATCTTGTAGATAGATGTTTTACCCACTTATTGTTTTATTATCCCTCATTTTACCAGCACTTGACCCACTATTTTTTTCTTTTACTATGCATTGTTTTACAAGCACGTGTCTGCTCATGTAAGAAAAAGGTCATCAGTGATGACTCATCACACCACATGAAATAAAAACAGACCCCTTCGCATCTTTAATGTTGAAACGCTATTTTGCTCACTGGAGTGGTGCATGTTTACGTTGGAGAGACGATGACGTCACATGTTAAAATAAAATATAATAAACATTTTACCATACTCTACCATGTTATTTATTCCCCTTTTTTATTTACTAACTGTTGCCGCACCAACAATAACATTCCTTAAGTAATACGTTGCAACAATGATGCCTACCAAAATCACTGCGATACAAATAACCTTTTTGTAATTTGTTCTAATTTTTTTCCAAACACTTCCTTTTCCCTTCAACCCCTCCCATTTATTCCGGTACATTTGGAAGAATATGCGGAAGGTTAGATACCAAAGCACTTCCAGAACGGATAAGATACTAAATCCCTGAGTGAAGCCAAGCAATCCTCCTGCATCAGCTAACAAATCAATTGCTGATGTTGTCTCCTGCCTTAACCTCGGATAAACGGCGTCAACGCTGAAATAAACGTGGACGATTGAAACATTCCCAAATGACTTCAGAGTTGGGTATTGCCGCTTAAGATTCTCTTTAGTCTTCTCCCTTAAGGGAAGCATTGTAGTCTCCGCGTGGTATTCGACTTCAGTGCAAGTGGGAAGGCAGTAGTTGCACTCCTTGCTAAGCCCCACCTGGATTATTTTTTCTAAAAGGAAATAATTAGTTAATGGCTTATTTATTATTAATTTAAAATTTACTTCGGACGCTGTCAGTACACCGGTGCTGTTGGGGGCTGCTGCACAGCGTCTCATTGTTCCCCCTGGGCATGTAATGAAGCTTGCACTGGCATAGTTGAAATGTCTTCTGCGCTACGCACTCATCCATGCAGTTGGACAGAGTGTATTTGGTATAATGGGGGAGGACGTGCTCGCCATCAAAGTAGCAGCGGCGCTTTTCCTAATTAAAATATTTAAAAAAAATCATCTCCTCCGCTTACATTAGAGTCACTTACCAGAGCGTAGCCATGCACAGACTCATCCGACATTGTCACTTCCGGTCTCATACTAATAAAAATCTCTGACTTTGCTGGTAAAGCTATTCCACTTCCATCCCGCATTCTAGGAACGTCTAGCGGAGCTTTTAAATTGGTAAGAAAGCCTTCCGAATCGGTATTTGTGCAGTCATATTCGTTCAGATCTGGGTCAAGCAGAAGAGAAAGACCCGCAGCCCTTCCAGGGTAGAGCTGCCTAAGTGGATATTTCCTGTCCGAAGGGCTTTCGTCACCCAAAATTAAATTGTCGTAGCTCAAGTCCGCCATTTCCCACTCCTTCACCCTTAAAGGATTGTCCTTGACATCCCCCTGATATTTAAATTTTCTTAAAAGGGACATCGGGATTAAGTTGAATGTGCAGCAAACGCCATAATCAATCTCTACTTCTTGAAAGATTTCAGAGCAGTTCCGGGGCTCATCTAGCCAGAGGCAGAATAAGATCATTTCGTGACATGGCTGGGATCCCTTTTAAGAACAATTTAATTTTAATAATTTAAAATAAATTATAATAAATGCTTTACCTTCCGAAGGGTTTTTGTAGGATTTTCGTAGAGCTTGACAAACTCTTTATTTTTTTCAATTTCCTCTTCTATCTCAGGAGCATTAGTAAATCGAGGAATGTCTGGCGTAAATTGCTCAGCGAAGGTCTTTTTAGACTCGCAAATATGGCGGACGTCGTTGATACTGGCAAGCGTTTTAAGATAAGCTTCCTTATCTTGATTCGTCCCTCCAGAAAAGTAGTTGAGGGCGTTCCTGATAATTAAAACTGACTTAAAATTTGCTTTTTTATTTATTCTAAAATAGTTACGTTTTGTATTCCTCTGCTCTCGACCTCCTGATATTATTTACATTGCAGATGGTCACTGATGGGAATGGGATCTCGGCTAAAGTCTTCTCCCTTGTATTAAACACAATTTCAATAGGCATCTCCAGATATTCGTTCCACATCCTAAAGATAAAAACACCCCCGTAGATCCCCGCGGCGAGACAAGCTGCGAACCAAAATATTCTGCAAAAAATAATTTGAAGAATCATTTTAGTATATTTTAATTAAATTTAAGCTAACCTTTCAAGCATGTGCCTCCCCTCCTGGCCCATATACTGGATCCCGTGAAGACTAGAGTCATTGCAATAGTCCACAAACGCACTGTCTTGTGGAGGGTCGTACCATTCCCAGTCAAATTTCTCTTTCTTATCCGCCAAAGGCTTTTCGGGAGGAGACTTTTCATTTGACATTTTTATTTCAATTAAATATTTTTCAGTCTCTTAATATGCGGACATTAAGCACTGGTTACTTTGCCTAACGGAATAGCAATTGCGCATTAATTTTTCAAGGTGAAGTCATAATCAATCATTGAATGGAAAATTAGTTATTAACAAAGAATAGTTTCTGCCAATTATTATGCGGCGACATGTCCGATAAATTTCAAAGAACAAATGTGACAATAATAAGAAAGCTTTTTACAGCTTCAGTAAAGAAAGGGAGCTTCTAAGATTTAGAGTGAACAAAGAATAAGGAACAAAGGAATAATTTCCATTTAAAAAGGAGTCTTCTATACTTGGTGAGGAGCCGTGCCATTCAATGAGTAGCAACTGGTTAATCCCATCATTCACTTCATAGGAGCAAAACTACGTCAGGAAACAACCGGATTCAGCTAAAATAGCGTAGTTTTCATTAGTGAAATTTTATTTCAGTTAATCAATGGAATTTCTTTACTCATAAAAAACAGAATAATTTGCTTGGCGTCTCCAATAATTGTCTTGAGCCAGAAATAATTATCTGCTTATGTTAATTGCTAACTATTAAATGCTTGATTACTTTTCACTTTTAAAATTCATTCCAACCTTTTATCGTTATTAAAGTTTTGTAATGTTTCAGCTCGTGTTAGTTAGTGCATGAAAATACAAATTACTAATGACATTTTCAAGCAGGGACATTTAAATGTATATTTACATTAGTACGTAACTTAGTAATCATTAGAATATCCGCAGGTCTATAAATAATATAATATAAATATTCCCATCCGTTCCATTATTTCATTTGTATACTTTTTCACGCCAGGAAACGATAGGTTGAAGCGATTTTTAAGTCTTTGTGGGTAACAATATGCGGTTTGAATGGTTGCGATACAAATGGATGGCATCAAAAAACTCACCACATAATAATAAATTAGAAGCGCATATATAGAATATGCTCCAACAGATCTCCCATCAAGCAAATAATTTAATCAATCCTACAAAATTGCTTCCTACATCCATCCAGTTTAAGGCATGTCTGTTGATTATGTACCTCAAGCCGGTAGACAGTTCTATTCAAATTCTCTCTCAATGAAATTGAATAAGAATGAAAACACGGCTATATCATAAGAAACTTTTGGCTTATGTATCTACATTGTAAAAAAAAGTAAAAATAGTTTAAGTGATTCCATATCCCACGCTCAAGACAAGCTTTAGCTGAAAGTGAATGGAGAGCAGAATGTAGAAAAAAAGATGCGAATGTGAATGCGCAAGATAATGTAAGTCTGCAAGCGAAAGGCAAGGAAAGAGCCGGTTCTTTTCTAACATCTTTGTTTTTCCTCACCAGCCACAATCCAGTTTATCATCGCTTGAATGTAAGTGGAATATTAAGTAAAATATGCACATATACTCGTATTAGCAAAGTGATAATTGCAAATTGGATAGAGAAAAGGTATTTATTTTGAATTTCAGGGAAAATGGCGTTACGCTCAAATTCGGATAACCACCGGCTAATCTACGAGAACTGTTTCCCCGACCAAATATTTTGTGAAACGGGCGAAAAGCTTGCAAGCATTGTTGACTATGCGAGGTCAGTGATGGGAATTGATAAGTTGGAAAATTCTGAAATCTCTCCGGAGAAAAGTTATCAAAAATATTGTGAAAGTCTCCAAACCAAATTGGGTTCATTTGAGCCTTACTGTCGCAGCATAAATTTGACAACGAGTGTGAAACAAAGCAAGAAAAAGATTGCGGATGATATGAACGCCCTTCTTCCTCAGAAGCATCCGGATTTTAACGTCTTAATTGATAAGGCCGCTGATCACGTCCAAGAACAGCTCAGTATGGAGCCCAAATCAATTGGCGAAGCTTTTGTGAAGATGGCAAAGAAGGAATTGGCACTAGCAGAGTTTGTGGTGTTTAAAGTTTTTCAAAATGGAGAAAACCTCCAGTTCATCCCTTGTTTGTTAAATGTCACTTCAGAACAAAGTGAAGGACAAGTTATGGGTGGGCTTATTTATTCTTGGAGTAATTGCAAAGTTAGCATGAATTACCAGCAGAGAACTTTCATTCTTAATAAATTTGCTATTAAACAGATTGTGCAGAAATTGGCGAATAAGGATTATGGATTTTAAATAAAAAGAGAGTTAAAAATATTTTTTTAAAAATATATTTGTTCAAAAAACACTTCAAGTAGGATAATTCAGGTTGATGGCTTCATTCCAAGAAAAGCTGGTTATACTATCATTTCATTCGCGTATCCACCAACAAAATGAAACAACAGAAAGCTTAAGCAATTTTTTTAAAGTCAAGACAAGATGCAATAAGTGCAAACAGTAACGTTTCTTGTAGCACTAAAATGTTTGGCAAGAAGTTCTATAAAAGTTTCAGCGAAAAGAAGCATTCTCGTTTTGTGGGATCTCTTCTGATATTTTTTTTGCTTAAGCATAACCCAAGCAGATATTCTATTTGAGAGCTTCTTTTTATAGAGAGTGGCTCAAGCTGAGTAAAGCTTAGTTTGTTACCAAAAGTAGGATGCAGATTAGAAAGTTAATACGTGCGCAATAAGCTCTCTGACTCTACTGGAACTTTCTGGCTAATAATTTCTAGTAAGAATAGCCTTCTTTTGACATTTAACTCAAACCATAAGCACGTTTATCCCTTGTAAAAATTATTAAACTTTAAACGAGTTAAAATAATTTTTATTTAAAATCAAATTTAAAATCATGGAAGCGACTGATTCAATTACGTCTTCATCTTCGGAAAGAAATAATAATACAGTAGTGTACTGTGACTGTTCTCCATGTGACTTGCTTTGTGGCCAAGAGCTAGAAACAATTTTGAATTACGCCATGTCAGTAATGGGAATTGAATTGACTCAAGCAGATCAGAATGATTCCACTAATTTGGGAAACTCTTTGTTAGCAGTTGATGGAAAATCACCGGAGGAGATATCCTTTCAAAAATATTCCGAATGCCTTGGCAAGAAACTTGGTGGTTATTAACCCTCTTGTAAAAGTGCCCGGTTGGAATCATCAGTTGCCATAAATAAATCGATATTAGTGAAAGAAATGTCATCTCTTGTTCCCCTCCATCACCCCCAGTTTCACTGTATTATATCCTCAACAGCGGAGTATATCTCAAAACTTTTCCAATTAGACCCGGAGAAACTTAGGGTGTTTAAGGACCCGGGTGCAAACCAAATGCTTCTAAGTAGCTTTGTATTTTTAAAGATTTCAAAATCCGGAAAAAATCTACAAATCACGCCGTGCCTACTAAAGGTAACCTCGAAACGAGTGGATGGCAGCAAATATTTCAGTACTATTAAATGGACTGAATTAGTCACTGAAATGATATATGAGGAGAGACAATTCACACTGAATAAGTTTATGATCCAGCAAATATCGCAGAAGCTTTCCGTGCAATGCGATTGAAAGAAACATGAATAATAAATTAAAAAATTCAAATCATTTCTCATGTAAAATTTTTCAACTTTTATGCCCAAACGAATGCATTGTTATTTTTTTGCACTCAGCGACCCATTCATTTTATTGTAAAACGAAGCATTTGTGTGATTAAAAAATGTTCTTTTTAAAGCTGGCTGGCATTAATTTGCCTGAGTTTGATGGTAAGCATTGTTGTATTGGATAAAAGATAAAACTAAATACTGCTACAGCCTGTACTTAAAATAATAACTGGATTGACAATGTTTTAGAGCGTCCACCAATGCCTTCCCGTTGTTTCTCTTCGAGGAATCAGCTAATTTACGAAGACTGCTCCCCCAGCGACCTCCTCTTTGGGGAGAGACTGGAAAGTATTGTGGGTTACGTGATGTCAGAAGTTGGAATTCAAGATTGCTCACCAGATCAATCACCTATACAAACCTACTTTAATTATTGTGATCAGCTTGGACTCAATTTTGAAGTTTGTGAGCCTTATCGTCGGGAGGTAGAACGATCAGGAAGTTGCCCAAGTCGAACGGAGGTCTATTCTGACCTGAAATCATTATTACCCAAGCAACACCCTCAGTTTGACTTGCTCATTTGGAAAGCTGCAGACCAGGCTTCGGAACAGTTTGCAGAACTTAAAAGTGTGTTGGATTTACTAGTAAAATTTGATAAAAGCTCTGCCGACTTGGCTGAATTTGTTGTTTTCAAATTATGTAGGAATGGGGAAGCAATTGAGATAACTCCATGTCTTCTTAATGTCTCCACTTATCGATTGGAAGTTAGGCAATTTTTAATCCCTGTTGTGTCAGAAGCAAAGGTAAGATTTAGATATGAGGAGAGAAAGTTTATTGTGGGAAAGGCAAAGATAGAAGAAATTATTGATAGGTTAAAGAACAGAGATTATGGGTTTTGAAAGATTTATTTACTTGTTATTACTAATTCTAAAGTATTACGAATAATTAAAAATTACAAATATTTTAATTGAAATTTGATCTTTTTTATTAGTTTTATTTGATCTTACCACTCCTTTTGCTCACCAAATAAAAAAACAATTTTCTTTCCCATTTCATCCAAGACTTTTTTGGATGCCTGTAAAATATAAAGTCATTCATATTTTAGTATTTTAATATAACCTTATTTTTATTTAAATTAGTTTTTAAATTAAAAAGCTTACGCCAACAAAGAAGGATGCGTGCCACAAAAGTCGATGCATTTCAAGCTTTTCATCTTACATAACACAACCCGAAAAGAAATATTAGTAAGCATTGACCTACACCCAGATTCCGGGTCGGGGCAGAGGCGTAGCAATCTTAATTCTGAAAATAATTAGTTAAAAAGTTGGTCTGACAATAAACTTTTTAGTGATTTTAAAAAACATCATTTACAAAAACCTACTTTGCAGATACTCTATTGATTGATTGAGCTCGTTTAATTCATAGTCATCCTCAAATTGTTGAATATCTTCATCCGTAAAAACGACTGAATGACATGCAGACGTACCAATAGATAATCCAGTGATAATTAAATCAATCCAAAAGCCTTCCACCTTCTCCACTCTATCATCCTCATATCTTTGGAATGGGAGTAAAGTTAGTTCCTCCAATGTAGTCAAATCCTTCCATACATAAATTAAGTCTTTAGTTATAGGAATTTCCAACTTTGATTAGCACCCGAAGACATGGCCACACCTTTCTAAAATCTCCCCACAAATCTTTGGGACTGAAAGTATGACCTCTTTCACACTACTTGTTCGCTCTACATCAGAAGAGGTGAGGGAAGGGAAGAAATTTCTTTCGTCAGCATTAAATGTTGTTTTTAACTCGATTCTCTTCAGTTTTGGAAGTTGTCTTTCGTACGAAAATGGCGTCACATCCCATCCAAGAGAATTCAATAATGTACATCCCTGTGAACTTAGCTCTAACGATTCTAACATTTTCATTTTTGGAAATGTGAGGAGCTCTGCTCTCGGTTGGGATATTCCTACTCCTAAACTAAGGTATTTCAGAGTGTGCCTTTGACTCTCGAAAAAATCAGTAAAGGGTTGAGCTCCACTTAGTTTGTAAAATCCGTAAAATTCAACCTTCTCCAAATTAAAAGATGAGAGGTAACCCAAGTTTTTGTCTGTTACGATGGCATTAATAATCTTCAGAGTTTTTATAGCCAGTCCTGATTCCACTGTGAGACGGAATAATAAAGATGTTATGTCTTCATCGATGTCACTCTCCAACTTAAATTCCTTCACGGCTGGAGCATTCTCAAGAATTGATTTGATTAATGGAGTATAAGTTTGATCATCATCATCTTTCAAAATAAATCTGCTCTCTGCATATGAGTAAAACGATAGCGATTTTAAACTTGGAAATAAGGCATTTGCTGACATTGGAATGGTAGTGATTTCCATTGATTCAATTAATGCCTTTCTATAGTAGACGTTGACTTCTAGATGGGTTATGTGTGGACCCCATTCCGTAAGTAAGGAAGAAGACAAGCGCTTGGGATAGTTAGAATCGATGAAAACGCTAATCTTTTTATGTAAGGGTTGAATTTGGGCTTGCCAAAAGTCGAGCAAGTCGAGCATTTCGAGTTTGTCTGTGATGCGGATTGTAGATGAGCTGATTAATGATGGCAGAACGAGTTTGCGAGTGGCTTTACTCAAAACAGAAGAGTTTTTTAAGTTATTCAAGTCCAAAAATAATAATATTTTGCGGAGAGGTAGGTCTGGAACGTTCATAAAATCCCCGGTATTTGTTGTTGCTATTTTCACTTCGCCTGGTTTGACTTCCTTTCTAATTTTGAATATGGCTTCATTTTCAGGCAAAGCACAAGCAGGCTCAGCTCCAACTTTACACAAGTAATGGTGGTGAGGATTTTCCCGATATTTTTCACAAGTAACTGTATTCTCTGTGAACAGGATGATTCCTAATCCATCCTCACAATCATAAGTGACTCCTTCATTACTAGCAGGAAGTAGAACTAAAGAGTGAATTAATAACTTCAATTTAGACTCCAATCCTAAATTCATGGAACTGATAAGAGTTGGTAAATTAAAGTCAAGAAACTCTTTCACAAGTTCTTCCACTTTCTCCCCTGTTTCTTGAGGAAAATAAGTAATGTCAAGGGTCAAAGTTGTTGTTCCTCCGTCATTCATTTGAACCGCTGATTGAGCTACCTTTTTATTCATTGTAGCAAATTAACTTTACCTTTACTCAAGTATTTAGTTTGTAATTATTTTAATTTAATTTAAACATTACAAAATCCACGTTGACCTTCACATGAGAATGAGAGAAAAGGAAAAAGCCAGAGCTCTACATATTTTGCTCATATCTGCTGTATAAAATAAATCACAACAAGTATTGCGAAATAGAAACGTCAGCAAAACTCATTACGTTTCGCTGAATACACACAATACATACATTGATGATTCTTATCTGCGTTACTATTTAGAATTTAATTTTGATGGCAGCTACTTTCTGTTATATTTGTGTAAAGTATGAAGGTAAAAGCTCCTCATAAATATTTATAAATATTTGCGTGGCTCTTTGGCCAAGAAAGGAAAATTATATGAACGCGTACAAACGATTTATCCTCTGTTTTTTCATACTTCCACGTAATTGCTTTGGTTGTCATTTGCAGGCATTCTAATAGTGGAAATTAATCGACAGAACATTTTTTCACATAATCCAAAAAATGGCACATGTAATGTTTTGGCCGTTAATTATATTGAAGTAATTTATCATAGCCAGCCAAGCAACTAATGGCTTATCCACAGTCAAGAATGGTAAAATGGCTTATCGAACTGTAATTCCACAAAGTTTAAGAAAAATCAATTGGGCGTTTTACTGCTTAAAATAACCACATCCCTATCCCACTAAATATTTCATCTTTGGCATTTTATACGTAAAATCTTGAACCTTGAAGCTTTAAGACCAGTTGAACTGAAATGCTCATCCAATGTAGCCGTTTCCCAGTGCTGATTACGATGGTTTAACTTCTGATTAGTCTGTATCCTTTTTTACCAGAATTATTATCATAAATCACTCCCTCTGGACCACATCCTATTTTATAAAAAAATATAGTAATATTCAAGCACTTTTATTCAGTTTAATTCATGTTCAATCATCACTCGCTATCCAAAACAGTAACAAATTTTGTATCAGAAATGTGCTCATTCTTTTCTCAGTTTCCTAACTCCAATCAACTATTATGCCTCTTTGTATTGGCTACCACCCCATTCTGTTCCAGTGCTGGCGGTATGAAGGTAAGCTTAAAACTTTTAACTTGAGATAGTCAAATTCAGCAATTTACTAAAAAAAGAAATTTTTAACGCAATTCATTTTAGTGTGGGGAAAACCGAAGCTTAATATCGTTCAAACATCATAATTTCATTGTATTATTAAATCCCTATATTATTTCATCAAACTACATGCATGTTTTGAGTGACGAAGGCCTTATTTCAATGATTAAGAAGATTAGATTCGAAGTTTCTTCAATTGCAGTCGATATTCTCTATATACCATTTAACAGGCCTGAATATCTTGTACCCTATGCGGTTGCTAAATACAACAAAGCTTTCTTAACACCATCGTCAAGTCTTAGGAAACCTACTTCAGCCTATTTATTTTTTAACCCGTGGCAAAAACAAGAAATTATAAAGCTCGCAGATGAAGCAAATGATATTTATCCAGGAACAATCGAATATCTTGTGAGCACCTTTGTTTTTAAAAACGAGACGAGGATGTACCATCCAAGTTTACATTCATACTTTAATCAATCTCTCACTTTTAATAACAGTTCCAAGTATAATTATAAATTAGGGGCTTTGCTGCCATTCAGCATTTGTGAAATGGATAATACAACAAGAAAAAATGAATTAAGCTTTTTGGGTGACTTGCATCTTGCTGTTTTCCAAAAAGATTTTGGTCCGGATGATTACGCTGTTGGAGCTGAAAAAGCGTTTGAGTATTTAACTGCAAAACTAGAAAAATGTAGAGATGCATTTAAAAGTGATATATCTATCGAGTTGGCATTGCAAGCCAATTGGCAAGGCGAAAACCCATTTAGTGGTTTTACTAATTATTCTGTTTTGTTATCCTTCTTGGAGAGAGCAGCTAATTGGTCGGTAGAATCCAACACAAAAGTATTTTTAAAAGGAGAATATGGTTATCCACGAATGGATGGATGGGGACCTCCAGGGGATATAAACAGATATCATTTGCCTCATAATTTCACCTACCTTCACAAAGTTTTTGTTAAAACGTGTAAAAATGAAAAGATTTATACGTCGACTGAGGTATTAGATATTTTAATAAATTAAATTAAATAATTCCGTTTAAAATATTGGTTATGGTTTCAGCTAAATCTTCCAGAAGACTTTGACTTCAAACAGTACAATTTTATTGTTAATTTTTCGGCAAAATTTGGAACCAAAATTAGCAATTTTTCAATACCTGACAATACAAAAATTATCTCCGTACTGGCTACAGAATTTATTGCTCTTTCGCCGATTATGCAAGATATAAAGGAAATTTCTTTGCCGCTAGCGGTTGCTTACTACAACAAATTATTTCGGAACGTTACCAATCCCTTAAAAATGTACTTGAGTGTGGATGACAAGATGGATTATGGAAAAGGTGAAACTTTCAAAGATTCGCTTGAAGGGACCAAATCAATACTTAACGTAGCAGTGAAAGCTAATTCAATATTTCCGAATACGGTTGACTTTATTCTTTTTAAAACTAATAATTATTCATTTACCGGGAGACGAATATCAAGACTTGTAAAATATGCTAGATATAAAAACCAAACAATCAAGCTTGGATTGATCCTTCCACTTGTAGACTGTTTATTTGCAATCGAGCATTTGGTCAAAGAGTTTATGTTGCTTCGTAACGTTCAACTTTTAATCCCATTTATTAAGGTTAATAAGGAATATCTGGGTATTGGGCTAGACACAACCGTAAATGACTTGTTCATGACTCTCCAGCAATGCCAAGATAAACTATGGGATTATAATGTATTTGCAGAAGTTGCATTGGGTACTCAAATTAGTGATTATGATAGTGTACAAAGGGTCCAAAACTATTCCAATTTGGTCTCCTTTTGGGGTAAAGTGAATAGCTTGAGTAAAAAGACGAACACGAAGGTATTTATTAGGGAAGCGTTTGACAACATTGGAAACAAAGTCGATGAGAATTACGGTTGGTGGAAGCTAGCTGTGAAGCCTCGGTGGTATCAAATTCCAGCAGATTTTGTTTACGAGGACAAGACAGGTAACTATTTATGGCTCAACTGATTTATTCGTAATGAAGCATAAAATCTGTAATAAAACGTTTTTAATTCTCAATAAATAGAGCAGAATAAACGGCTGTACAGTGAACAAATCCCTTTAGTACATAATACTGTAAGTATTTATTTATGACTGTTTAAATAAAACTAATTCGGGTTTTCCTTAATATTTATTGCTTCTTTTAGCCTTTTAAAATTAGCAATGTCGCTATGACGAAAAATTCGAATTTATGCGTCTGCTTTTCTCCATTACTTCGGAAAGAGGATAATTGGAAAACTTACAATGAAGAAGAACTTGTTCCAATTCTCCGTAAAATATCAACAATATTCTCGGCAATCTATGCCTCTCCTATTAACACAGTAAATGGAGTAATGGTTAGTCCAATTCCAACAGCTTTGGCAAGACTTAATAGGAATAAAACCGCAAATCACCAGCAACTTCGTTTGTATTTAAAATTTAGAAATACAAAATTCGACAATAATAAAAATGGAATGGTCCTTCGCTATCCGGATGGGTTAGATTTAGCTGAAGCTGCAAAGGCTCTGCATCCATCAACAGAAATTATTTTTGTAGGGGAACTAATGGAAATGCAAATGATGTATGATCATGATAATTATTCTTTATCGGTTTTAAAAGAAACGAAGAAAGCGTTAGAATCAAAGAAAAATGGATATAAGCAAGGAGCCCTTTTTCCGATTAGAAAGTGTGGGTTCGGTTCCACAATTCCTTTCTTCACGAACACGGAGCATCCAGAAGATTTTATTGATTTGATAATTTTTGAACTCCATCCAGAAGAGGAAGACTTTGAAGTTGGTGTTCAAGAAAGTATAAAATGGTTTATCATAGTATTCGAAAGATGCAAGGATAAGCTGGAAAAGTTGTTCAACTTTACTAAAGTGGGATTCATGACGAGCTGGCCAGAAATGAATTTGTATAGTGGGGAGAATGTCGAAGGCTTAATAATATTTTGGGAAAGGATGAGTGCATGGGCAGAGGAAAGTAATACAATGGTTATAATAAAAGAAGCTTTTGATAGCCCAAGTGTGGAAAAGAAAGATGCATTCCATGGCTGGTGGAGGTTGTTCCCTAATGAAAGCTACAAGAGCTCTTCGGATTACATTTTCGAGGAAAAAAGAGAAGGCAAATTTAAATTCGCATTTTGTAAAATTAAATACTACGAGGTTTAAAATATTAGTTTAAATTTTAATCTAGCTTACCTACGGCAATCGTCCAACTCAACCGCTGAGGACAAACATAGTATAGCCAATTCTGTTTTGCTGGCTGTATTTCTAGGCGTAACTGTTCTACTGTTGATAGCCGTTATACTTTTCTTATTTAATCGGAATAAGCGGAGTAGATACCTTACGGAGGAAGAGATAAATGAATTCTTAAAAGGCAACCCTGAAGATGCTCACGCTCCATTTAAAAGTTTTTATGATGCTGAGAAATTTGAGCTGCTTTTTAAAGAGTTTTCTGTTAATGAAAGCGAGCTACTTGGCTCAGGTCAGTTTGGAAATGTATGTAGAGGCAGTGTGAAAAAGGGTGACGAGAAGAGAATGGATGTTGCTGTGAAAACGACAAAGCGTCCATGTCGCAAGTCTGCATTGAATGGAATTTTGTCAGAGATAAAAACACTCCAGTATTTAAAGTCCCATCCGAATCTAGTTGGGGTGGTTGGAGCTTACACAGCCGAGTTGAATAGGGGAAAAGTTTTCATTTTTCTTGAGATGTGTTCAGGCGGCTCTCTAGAAAAGCATTTGAGAGGATGCAAAGCGAAGATTGAAGCAGAAAATCCGGATTGTCTTGATGAGCTTGCAATAAACTTGACTCAGATTGAGAGTCAGTTGGAAAATGATTTACGTCGCTGGTCAATTGAAATTAGGAGAGGTCTAGAATATATTGCAACGAGGAAGGCGAGTTTAGCAAAAAAAATTCATTCTATAAATGGCGTATGCAAAATAATTTATAAATATTTTTGTAGATCGTTCATATGGACATTGCCACAAGAAACGTTCTTTTGACGAACAACAAAATAGCAAAAATCTCAGATTTTGGACTATCTCGTCGACTCTACAATTATGAGCTGTATGTAAAATCCGGACAAGAACCACTTCCGTGGCGATGGTTGGCTCCAGAGTCCCTCCTCCAATCAGAATTCACAGAGAAAACGGATGTGTGGGCGTTTGGCGTGACTTTATGGGAGATTTTTACTCTTGGTGACTTGCCATACAGTGGGCTCTCGTATAATATCAATTTTGGCGAGTGTCTTAGAAGAGGAATACGATTGGGGATGCCGACATATAACAAAGATGATATTTATTCGGTGATGGGGAGCTGTTGGGCTTTAAATCCGGAGAACCGACCCACATTTTCAGAGTTGAGAACAGCCCTTGAAAAGGACGAGAATTTTCAAGTGGAAAATGCTGAAAGAGTTAAAGTGGCTTCGACTGTTGTTAATGAATATGATAAAATTAAATGAGTATGTGCTTAATTTATTAGCATTAGCACTTTGCTTAGCATTTAGTAATTCTTTATTTAATCAACAGCTTATTTGTTTGAGAATTTGTAAAATTGGGAAACCAAAAAGTATTTTATGACGCTTATCTTGCTGTACAGTTGCCACAATTTTCATTTTTACCCCAACTTCATTTTCGTGCTTGTATATCGATCCAAGTACTATGTCATAAAAGATACATATTAAATTCAAGAAGAAATAATAAAACACATGTATATTAAAATCATAAAATTTTACTTACTTTTTCATAACCCTCAAGTTCAACTAGTTTTTTCATATCAAACAAGTTCCCTTCCAGGCTGAGCAGCGATATTTGAGATTTTGTTAGAATTTCCTTCGGAATTCCACCAATCTCCAGTTTGTTTTCTTCCATTCTTAATGTTCTCAGATTAGGACATTGCGCAAGGTCTTTGCTAACTATTGTTATATTGTTTTTATTGAGGATTAGCTCCACAACTCGGAATTCTCCTACTCCATCGGGGACTTCTGTAATTCTATTTCGAGATAGGTCTAATACCATTAAGGAATTTAAATTGCGCAAGACAATGGGAAACGTGCTTATTAAGTTGAAGCTGAAATAAATCAGTTAAATTTTAGTAGTAATTCATTTAACACTTGAGTATAATATACCTCAAGTTAATATCC
The DNA here is from genome assembly GCA_027743725.1 of Rambutsinella grinnellia. Classification (NCBI taxonomy): domain Eukaryota; kingdom Metazoa; phylum Arthropoda; class Collembola; order Entomobryomorpha; family Entomobryidae; genus Rambutsinella; species Rambutsinella grinnellia. The sequence continues at coordinate 27,553 of JAHZMU010001466.1, forward strand.
CGAAGATTTTTCAAGTTTGTCACTGCAGAAGGAACAGACATTATCTTGTTGTTTGCTAAGGATAATGTTTGCAAATTTTCAAGCTGTCCAATTTCATCTGGTATTATTTCTATAGTAAATGCACCCAAAGAATTCAAATAATAATTACCAATTTTTCGTTGACATTAAACACAAATCTTACCAAGTTTATTAGCATTGATGTTTAAATGTTTTAGGTTCGCAAAGGCAGAGATAATTTGGGGAATGATGGTTATCTTATTGAATGATAAATCAATACTTCTCAAATTTCTTGCTTGCACTAACTCCGGAGGGAACTGTGGGTAAAATTTACAATAGTATTGACATTCAGGTTATATAAATTGGCAACGTAATTTATTTCGAAGCATACCTCATAAAGGTTTGCTTGTGAATAGTGAAATACTCCAGTCTTGGCGGATATTTGTACGAGATGTGCTACCCTGGCGTTGTATGCAGGCTGACCGGGACAAAATATACCTTTATCACAAGAGCAAGTGCGTTAATACTAATATTTACTAGCTTGTTTCAATAATTATTTATCAGTGTCGTTTATAAATTGATACTGCCAACTTACTAGAGAAATTGATTTCTTCAAATTCGTTGTCTTCCTGGCTTTTAGCTTTTACTAGATTATTACAAGCATTTTTGCAATTCATCTGTTTCTTTCCCTGATAAATGCTTTCCAGTTTTGTATCCCAATTTTCAAGCATTATTCTCACTTCCAGTTTTGTTTTTAAATCAAAGATGACATCTTTCCTGTCAGTAAGGATGTCAAGTGGAGTTAGCCCTTTCACATTACACGAATTCAACTTTGCCCCGGCCTCCGCTAAAACTTTTATCTTTTCGAACAAATCGACAGTTTTTAGCTCTAGAAAAAACTTTACCGCCATTAAATTTCCGTGTTGCGCAGCAAACTGGAGTAAATTTACATTTCCATTTGCAAGAAAATTCCAGCTTGCGCCGTGCTTGATTAGACGTGACATAAAATGTTTACTTCGTAATCCTTTCACCGCGTAAAACAGGATGTTTTGTTTTTGTGCGTCTGTATAGTTGAAATTAAATTTGATTGAGTCAAGCAGTGCCAGCGTGCGCTCTTCCAAATCAATATTTTCTGCCATATATAAAATTGGCGTTGCACCAACTCTGCCACCAGGTAAACTGAATATTTGTCCAGCGCCCATCATAACAAGGAATGAAGCAAGTTCGTGAAATTGCCCCGGAGTTAGAGCGGCCTCTGTAGTTTTAGAAGCAAGGAGGTGAAGAAATGTGTAATCTTTTAAGTCTTTTGAAAAAACAAAAGCTCCTTTGTCTACGAATATTTTGATAAGATTTATGGCTTTCGCATTTTCCTTTAAAGCAGCACATTTGTGCAAAGGTAGTTCAATTAAATTAATATCAGCATTATTTTCCAGAGCTGATTGAATTATTTCAATGATATTTTCTTCGTTCTCAAAAGCAAAAT
>JAHZMU010001467.1:0-14137 GCA_027743725.1 Rambutsinella grinnellia
ATTCTACTCACAATATGTGCCACACGTGGGCATTTCTCAGGAAATTCAAAAAATCAATTTTTGGAAAATAATTTTGGAAAATATATTATTTTAATTTTAGATCCTCGAAAATCTGAACAGTGATTCTGGTAGAGCTTGACAAGGACTATTTATCCATGCTACTTATATTATCTGCCACATGTGGGCATTGCTCAGGAAATTTAATAAATCATTTTTTGCGAATTATTTTTGGAAAATATATTATTTTAATTTTCGAGCTTCGAGCCCATTATGGACTCGAAATGTTTGGAAAATATGGCAATAATTCATTTTTCTGATTTTCTAAAAAATATCCACAATGTGGCACAATATAATACCAGCAAAGTTGAAGAGATCTTACGAGAATAACTATTTAGGTTATATTTTCACAATGGGTTAGCATTTTTAAATTTAAATAAAGTATTTTAAAGATAATGTGGCAAAACGGATTTTCTATTTTTTTAGAGAAGCGCACATGCTTCAAAATATTTAGCCAGCCAGATAGGGCTTTTCAATCTCTAATAGAATCAAATTTTAGTTTTCAAGTTTACGATGGGCTAGCTAAATTAAATTTCAGATTAAGTATTATTAAGATAATATGGCAATAACGGATTTTCTATTTTTTTTGAAATTATCCACATGTAGCACAATAAAATAGTAGCATGGATGAATAGCCCTTGTCAAGCTCTACCAGAATCATTATTCAGATTTTGAGTCCATGATGGGCTCGACATTTCAGAATCAAAATAAGATATTTTCCAAAAATAATTCGCAAAAAATAATTTATTAAATTTCCTGAGAAATGCCCACATGTGGCAAGATAATATGAGTAGCATGGATGACTAGCCCTTGTCAAGCTCTACCAGAATCACTGTTCAGATTTTCTGCCCACGATGGGTTCGAGGATCTAAAATTAAAATAATATATTTTTCAAAATTATTTTCCAAAAATTTATTTCTTGAATTTCCTGAAAAATGCCCACGTGTGGCACATATTGTGAGTAGAATGGATGGATAGCCCTTGTCAAGCTCTACCAGAATCACTATTAAAATCTTCTGCTTACGATGGGCTCGAGGATCTAAAATTAAAATAATATATTTTCCAAAAATTGATTTTTTGAATTTCCTGAGAAATGCCCACGTGTGGCACATATTGTGAGTAGAATAGATGGATAGCCTTTGTCAAGCTCTACCAGAATCACTGTTCAGATTTTCTGCATACAATGGGCTGGGCGGCCAAAAGATTATAAACCTTTTCTAAAGTTTGTAATATAAAATCCATGTTTATTTACAACTTTTTTTGGAAAAAGGATGGTAGCAGTAGGTAGCTCTATTCTTGCTCTACATGCCACATATATCACCGTTGATTGAATCTTTTGTTTAAGGGTGTAAAAACGGGTAAAGCCAATTGGCTTTCAGGCGAATTTGGCTTTGGCTCTACAGTCACAGATATGCGAAATCCGATGCCGCTGCAGGAACATAATGAAATTGTTCCAAACTAGAATGCTCCTTATAGCTCAGCAACAACGTGTGCATATTTAGATTCTTGTTTACATAGGTAGTCTAAATATACTCCCTATAACTCTGCAACAACATATGTGTAATGTAAAAAAAAATATATTTCAGTCTAAAAATTGTTTTGACAACTCAGCAACAAAATATACATTATGCAACATTTTGATTTTATTTGTAGTCTAAATATACTATTTATATATCAGCAACAAAATATGCGCCCTTGGGAATCTCGTTTTTATAAGTAGTCTAAATATAGTCCTAACAGCTCAGCAACAAGATACATCGACTGTAAATGCATTATGCTTTTTTTGTAAAATGAAAGTTTTGTGATGTTTGTTTGCTTAATGAAAAAATGTCGAAATAATTTAATTTCAGGTTGGATTGCAGTTTAGGGTAACCACCCTTTTTATAATTTTAGACGATAGAGGAACTTAAGGGCTACTCAGCCCACCTATTCCCACACTCGCAGCTCATCATATGTCGAAGTTATGAATTTTTGAAATTTTTTTTGACTATCAGATAAGGTGCTCAAGCGATGTAGAATTGAATTATGAACAACTTTTACGGTACCAATTGTGTCTCAAAGTGCCCCAGTTTTAAGAAAATGGACTTTGAAAATTTTTTAAAGTTACTTTGACCAAGTAAATACGCCAATACAACTTACACACATTGCTAGCACCCACAATGTAGGGCAATGGACTTCAAAAATATTTTATATTCAAAAAAATATTATCCTATACATTTCATTGTACATAGAGAACCCATGTGAAATACTGAGACACTTTATTTTCGGACCTGAAAATAGTTAAAAAATTTGTCTAAAACTTGAGCTTTGTGCATAATATAGTGCTATTTTTCGTTTTCATGATTTGCTAAATAGACTAGAATTTAGTTCATTGTCTACTTCGCAATTAATTTTCTAATTGATGCATCCATATTTGCATATTTTCTTTGCATATTTGTTTCTGTCGAAAACGAAATTAAAATTAAAGTGTTATGTGCTTTGGGTAGCTTGAAATGTGCCTTCCTATAAATGGCCTAAAAATTTTCAGTTGGGCAAAGATAATGAATGTTTGGATGATTTTTATATTTTTATACTAAACACATATTTTTTTCATTTTCTTGCTTCACATTGTTTGCGTAGTGAAATGTAAGAAGATTGGCCCAGATAATTACATTTTGTATTTTATGATGCTCTTGGACGAAAAGAATTATTCGCCCAATAACACATTCTTTGAAATAGGTTCTGAGGTCTATACGGCTTTCTTGAAAATAATGCCCCGAAACGTTGCCAAAGTGGTGTAGGGCTTATCAAACGAATTTTTTTCAAAAATTTCGTTAAATATCCAATTTATTAAATTAGTGGTCCCTTTAGTAGGATCCGTGGCATTAAAAAATTGCCACGTTGGAGTTTCCTGAGCGTCCTGAAGGATGTATAATTAATCACCGATTATCACAATTTTTAGCAAGATTTTGTTGTTGAGTTTGGGGAGCCTTTTTTTGATTGTTTTTTTTGAGCTTCAGTATATTTTGCTCCATTTTCTTTGACTATATTTTAATCTTCATTTAGTTTACACTAAAATGCCCTGTTTAGTTCTTATTTATCTTTAATTTCTTTGCGGTGGCAGACATAGTTGTACTTGAAAAAAATTTAGAAAAAATTTTCCAATTATTTAAACTTTCGCGGGTTGAAATCGTGGCAGAGTGTCTGCTTATTTTTTTAAAGTGCCACTATCAGATTACCCATACTTGTTTACATATATTTTGAAATTTATACGAGCACATCTTTATTTTTAAAATGATGGCAGGTCTTTTTTGAATCGCAGTTAAACACATTTTTTAGCTTATGCAAAACTTGTTTGCAGAGTTGCTCACTTTGAACTCTTGCAGAAAATTTGTTTTTTATCCAAACGTTTTGAAATTTTTACCACTTATAGCCAATACTATTGCAATATAATAGTAAAAAAATCAGCGTTTGCAATTCAATAATAAAAAATTTATACAACAAAAAACAAAGTGTCTCAGTATTTCACATGGGTTCTCTATTTTTAACACTTACGACTCCACTACTGACTACATTCATTTCACATACAAGTTTCAGATTAATCACAGCCAGACCATAGCCCGGATATACTCTAACAACGTCGTTAATTAACTTGAGTAATTTTTCTTAATGGGTGGGTAAGCAAGATGTGCTCCGGTAGTACCGAACCGGTTTATGCACTCTCCTATATAGATCTCGATCATCTTTTCTTTTCGAACGTGATACAAATAACTGTTCAGGTATCGCCATGACCGCGCACATGTGTTGGTATGGATCTTGAATTTCACAGCATCTCATCCAAGTATAAAGTTACCCAAGTCTTAAAAATTATGAGAAATGTCGATGGTTAGCCTTGCTCCTTTCTTTGTTTGCTTTCCCTTTCCCTCTAATTGGTCAGAGAGAAAGCGGTGAATGTTTGATGTAGTTTAAGATTGCACGAGGTGAAAGAGGAGGAAGCGTGGTTGGTGGTGAAAGAGAGGAAGCAGAGAGAGCAAGGAGAGTTGTTGTTGGTGATTGAACTAAGTGAAAGAGTCAGAGAAAAGGGCAAGGCAATCGGCGAGTGATAATTGTCGTTTAAAAATCGTGATTAACTGTGGTGAATAAATATGAACAAGTGATTCTCTCGAGATAACCGTATTTTTTAACTGTGTGTGGTGGTTTTAGCTTTTATTTGGGGCTAAATAGCGAGATTTAAGGACATTTTAGACGTAATTAGTGGCTAAGGGGCATCTGATAAGGCACACTGGCGTCATTCCTCAATAGTTTAAGTGAATCGCGGAGAATGCTGAGCGGTTAGCGAAGCAATTCTTAACACTAAGGTTGGATTCAATCCCATTCTAGTACCACGAGTTCTGACCACATAGTTCTTGTTATGATTGACTCTGGCGTTGCAAAGCAAATTAGACAATTTAGGAAATTATTTGAATGAATTAGATTTAAATGTTAACGCTTCCAATACAAAAGTCGTTATTTTTAGAAGAAGACAGAAAGTAAAACCATGCAAAGTTTTTTTTAAGAGAAATGAACTAGAAATTGTAAAAGAATACACATATTTAGGAGTGACATTTAATCAAAATGTTCTTTTCAAGTAGACTGCAAAAATTTTTAAAGGGAAGGGCAAGGCTGCAGTCAAAAAAATGCTAAATGTTTTATAGAAAGGTAGAGCAGAGTGCATAAGTCTAAAATTAAAATTGTTCAATTCAGTAATTGTGCCTACAACTTTACATGGAGTGCAAGTGTGGGGATCAGGAAAACTAGATGAGCTGGAAAAGGTCCAATCGTTTTATCTAAAAAAATGCTTAGGAGTTAAAAAATGCACCTCAAATGCAGCAGCTAGAATTGAATATGGAGTGGTAAAAATTTCTTTAAAAGTTATCAATATGCTTGTCTCTTTTTTAATTAAAATGTGGGGAATGACTGAGGAGAGATATTCTAAGGCTTGCTATATGCATTTAATGAGAGAATAAAGGAGAGGGGTAAAAGATGCTAGATATAACTGGTGCGTTCAGGTAAAAAATATTTTTGTAAAATGTGAACAGGAAGAATTATTGAACTCGCAAAACTCAACACTTCTAAAATTAAAGCGCACAAATTTATTGGAAAAGTGGAGAGAGATATTAATTAGTGAAGATAAGGCAAATATTAATCTTTCAAAGAGTATTTAAGAGTATGAAACAATAATACAGGGAGAAGAGATAAGATAAGAAGCCTTTATTGTAAAATGATGACCAGTTAGACTGGAGATTATAACACCGACATACAATACTAATTAAAGTTCAGTCGTTGCAAACATATTGATTACATCAGTCATTATTTCATTTAAAATTTCATCATTATTACCTTCATCAGGAATAGCTAGATCATTAATTTGCATTTTAAGAAAGTAAGAGTACATTTTGTTGCGAAGAGTATTAAGTGAAGTAATATTTTGCTTATCAATATCTGGAATTCTAAACCAAGTATTTACAGACTTATATTTACACGTCGATTCGCCCCAGTTAGAATTAGGTTTATAACTCGAGACGCTGTATGAACTATTTATTGTTCTTTGTACTTCATTTTGAGTAAAATCAAGGTATTCATAAAAATAATCACTTTCACCACTGTTACTTATTCTAAACATAAAAACAATCAAATTGAACAAATACATATATTTGGCAAAAAGCCATTCAAGCTCATGACAAATAGTTTGGCTATACGAGTCATATTTATTAATATTGAAAATGAACCCTGCTGAGGAGCGTAATATTTTATCTATTTTGCTCGCATTAGCTTTGTCGTTACGACTTAGCCAAATTATTGATGCATAATTAATAACGCTGAGAATATACGCGTTGACTAGTAGCTTCTTCTTTTCAGCTGAAATTAAATGTCTTAATGGGTACAATTTGTACAAGCTACCATACGCTTTCTTGGAGATCATTTTAACATGTGCATTAAAAGACAGATTTTCGTCAAAAGTTACACCAAGTATTTTAGTCTCTTTTACTCTACGAATTGCTCCGGAACCAAAACTAATCTCCTGTATTTTAACTTTACTAACTGCGGTAGGTTTACCAACAATCATAAAAGTACATTTATTTACATTTAATCCAATCTTATTATCAACTAGCCATTTTGATACCTCGTTTAAATCATTCTAAATTCCTTCGACCGCTTTTTCAATTTCAGAAGGTTTACAACCTGTCATAAGGAAAGAATCATCCGCGAACATTATAATTTTCAAGAGCTTCAACACAAGCGGAAGATCATTTATAAAAATTGCAAATAGTAGGGCAGAAATTGCACTTCCTTGGATCAAACCAAGTTCTGTCATTTTAATCAGCGATTTTACAATTTTACCAAAAATGTCACGACATTCCACAAATTGTCTCCTGTTGGAGAGTAAGCTTCTTAAAATTTCAAGCACAATACCATTCCATTTTAACTTGTGGATCACTATCTCTCTGCATAATTTATCAAAACATTTTTCAAAATCAAGTGTAATTAAAATGCAAATATTGCATTTATCTATTTCACTATATAAATAATCAGTAATGGCCACAAGCGCGTGAGTAGTACTTAGTTTACGACGGAATCCAAATTGTTGTTTACCTGTTGGTCTTGTTTCATCTGGGGATTTTGGCGATTGCACTTTAGGTACGGGTACAATTCTTGATATTTTGAGCTCATCAGGAAAAGTGCCACTTTGAGCAAATGTATTAAATAATTCAGCTAGTGCATTACAAAACATTTGCGAATTCATGCAACAATCGACCATAAAATTATTTATTCTCAATGGATCAATCGACTTTGATTTTCTGTTTTTTGTCATTAGCCACAGCTTTTTTATTTCAGAACCATCAATAGGATTATATGAAAAGGTACTCGCATTGACAGGTAAATTAGGAGGAGGTAGAGGAAGATTTTTATTGCCACTTCTGTCTATTAAAATATTGATGTAGAAATCATTTATTTCATCAGCACTTAACTCAAGGTTTGTTGAAACTTTTTTGGTAAGCGGAAAGGCACTCTGCAGTCCTTTCCAAAGACCATTCTCATTAATATTTACGTTAATGAAATTTTTAGTATCTTTGTGGATTGAGGACTTGACCGCACATTTTAGCATTTGCAGTGATGCATTGGTGCTTTTAGTGGGCCTACGCATATGTAATTTATATGCGGTCCTTCTTTTCTTTAACAACTTTCTTGTTTGTTTGGACAAAGTCAAAGCATTGTCGTGTCTTAAGTGCTTACTCTGATAGGCAGGCGCAAAGTGGTTAAAACAGAAAAGGATTAAAGATGTGAGGAGGTTAATGTCAGGATTAAAGGAGGATAGTTGATGGTTCATGAAACTTACAATTTCAGACTTATCTACATTTTAATAATTTCTTCTTATCATAGTCTCCCTTTTATACTTATTTTTCTTAAAATCAAGGGTGCATTCGGTAACAGAATGGTCAGCAACCCCTGCGTCATATACCTTTGTTTGTAAAATTTTACATTTCTCTGGTACAAATATTAGGTCTAAAATTAAATTTAATCTAGTTGGAGTCTTAATTATTTGAGAAACACCATGAACTTCACCAATTTGCAGAATCTTATCAAACGCCTAATAGCGAAAATTAAAATCGCCTAAAATAACAAAATCATGCTTTGAAGCTTTAAGAGACTCAAACAATTTAGAAAGAAATTTCAAATTCTCATTAATTACTGACTTTCTTGTTTTTGGGTGTCTATAAATTACACCTATGTAAATAGCTTTAAAAAAATTGATTTGGATTTTGGTGAGAATAAATTCAATGTTTGGAGTTGGTGTTAAAATAATTCGAGATTTAAACAATTTTAATGAATTATGTACAAGAATGGCAACACCAGAGTCTCCTTTCATGCTTACATCTTGCCTGATCATTGTGTAATTTAAAAATTCTGGAATTATTGATTTAACTTTAAGACGCGTTTCCGTTAAACAAAGAATGTCTTACTTTCTTTTTCTTAGAAGTCCATTAATTATAAAGTACTTCTTCCGAACCGACTGACAGTTGACATGTCCAATTCGAAGCCGTTTTGTTGCCGAGTCTTGAAGTTGAATGAATCCTAGCGATGGCTCCTTGTTCGGTATTGGCCGTTGATTGCTGGGAATACTACGGAACTTCCTCGAGGGGTTCTGGGATTTAGAAGTCTGCTTCCTCCCGTTAAAAAAGATGAATTTTGTCCTTGTCTCCCTCTCTGTGGGGTTGCAGCTCTAGCATTTCGCTGGTGGTGGGCAGTGTTATTTTGGGTATTTTGTTGTTCATGCCTTGGTCTATGATTATAACTGCTTTAGGATTGAGCATTTTGTCTGTGTTGGTAGTTCTGCTAAAAAATGCTGCCATTGTTAGCTTTGAAAACTTCACCATTTTCGCATACAAGTTCCCGGGATTTGTAGTTAATTGAGCAAGGGGTTCCATTTTCAATCAGTTCTTTTTGTTTCTGGCGGAGCGCGGCGTGGTCTCGTCTTACAGTGTAAGCAAGGTCATCGTTTATGAATATCTGTGATGTTGAGTCGATGTTGTTGCGGTTGGTCATCACCAAATTACGGTCAGTAACTGAAAGGAATTTGACCCGAACAGGGCGAGTTGATCCCATTGAGAATTTCCCAATACGGTAGACTTGGTCAATATCTAGATTGGTTTGTGTTATTGAAGCACAAAATCCGCGAATATTGTCCAGTAGCTCTCGTTCATTCTCATCTTCATAGTCGAAAATGCCCGAAATTATCAGATTTTTATCTCTCATTTCCGAGGTCAGCATTTCTATATCATGGCGTTGTTGCCGAAGCTCATTTTTCAGGTCTCGATTCTCTCTACGAAGGTCATTCAACTCCTTATCATGTGCACTGATTTGTTGCTTGACTATGTTTCCGAGAAAGTCGCTGAATATTTATCTATCCGGCAATCCATAAATATTTGTAGGTGCATTAGCCAATGTAGGTTGGGAAAGGGAAGCTTTTGGTTTGGAGAGATAAATTACAATATGGCAACAGACGAGATTTGCAAATATTGTGGGACTGAAAATGACAGCTTACGGCACCTTTTTCTACATTGTAAAAAGCATAACATAATAAGAAGAAGGTATTTTAAGGAAGTGATTGATTATTATTTGAACGATAGCGATAATCTAAAAAATATACATATTAGGAAATTTGTATAAGGAAAAAATTAATCTGATTTATGAATTTGTCACGAAAGCATTAAGGGAGAGAATTTTTGAAGATGAATGTGTAAATGATATTTAGTAAATATGTATGTTATTAATAAATTATAAAATTATGTGCCTTAATTAAGAAATTTGTATTAAGCAAGAATATACTGATTTGTAAAAGTTTATAATATTCTGTATTTATGGGCAATACTCCATTTAATACTGAAATAAAGATTACAATACAAAAAAATGATTGACTCTGCAATGTCGACGACATCCAAGAACCTCGCATGTTATGAAGGATCTATGCTCATCTGTGATAACGGTAGTATCCGCAGCTATTTTCTCTTGTGTGATGGAAAAAAGTGTACTTGTTCTCGATTTCCACGACGAAACGTTTTCTAGTTTTTCGACTTATCCCACCAAACAACCACACTGGCGGCGCAGATTGCGACCTCTAAAAAATTTCATTATTTTAAGCCAACATTTCCCCGAATGGTAGGTTACATGTTTGACTCCATCTGGCAGCCGCTTTCCTCTGGCTTAAATCATGGCATCAGGTTCTCCAAAGATCACAGCTGGGCGAGTTGAAAACCACGTGGGATAAAATCACTCGCCAATCCACGTTGCACTTAGAAACGGAAAAACTCTAATCGGGGTCTTTGACTAAACTTCGGAAAAATATGACTTTATAAGGGTCCAAATATGCATGACTTTATGACTTTTAAACTAAAAAATATGCCCTTAAATATGACGTTATAATAGTCAAAATAAGACTTTATGGCATTATATTTTCGATTTTTATCTAGTGTAAAAATAAAACAGATATTTTTAAATTAGTGATAATTTATTTACACACCTTTAATTTCGTGAAAACTAGTAATTCAAATATAAAAAGCATTGTTTGTAAATTGATAAACCTTAATTTTACAAAATCGGAAAGAAGCTTAATAACATTGTCAACATTTACTAAAATGTACTCAAAATTATGATATTTTCATAGAACATATTTGAAATATGACTTTAGGACCTTAAATATGATATGTCATATGACGTATGACTTTATGAGCCCAAATATGACCGATATGACTTTATAAATTAAGCTTAAAAGTTTCCCTTCGGTACACTTGATTCACCCCCTAAGTCTCAATCTTACAGCTTGTACCAAAAAAAGCATGACTTTTCATAAAAATCCGAAACCTAATGATGAATATTCCGGATATTTTTCATTGTGCGTTGGTTTTCTTAATAAAAATAAAACTGTTGTACATAATTGACATCTGCGGTAATTTGTTATTTCCTCTTTCATTAAACTGTTGAAGAATTTGATAGTTATTTAAAATAGATAAGAAGATTAAACCCGTTCAATCTTCACTTTTGTTGAAATCACAATTTGCTTAAATTTTCAGTTTATTTACTTAAAGTCTATGCGGTCCAATTAAAAAGTCCATTTAGTTCATTTGTGAGTTTGGTCATGTCATTAAACGCAGAGACAGCTGAGCATTCAGAGCATGGTATTGGACATTTGGTTTGAGTTTGCAATCAAATTGCAAGCAAGCCAAGCCAAATCAATTTCCAAATTGGGCGAAATTGGATTGAGCCTAAATTGGAGCCCAATTAATTGGCTTGGGCTAACCTCACAATTTATGATTTGAATTGGGATAGATTGGCTTGGACCGAGCTCTAGATGGACACAATCCTTACTCTTTTCACTACTAGCCTATACCGCAAACGAAGCAAGCCTAGCCGGGTATGGGCTAGCTGGCTGCAAAGTGCCGGCAGATGGCGAGTTTTTTAACAATGGACAGTTTTAAAAAGTAAAACTTAACTTAAATAAAGTTATTTAAATTTAACATATAGACATATAGTTCAAGTGCAATATAGAGATATAATTAAAATTAGGAATTAATGATTTTCCTAAAAAATAGTTATGTTTTGAGGATGCAGGATTTTATCTGTCTTTTATTAAGCAGTAAAGACAAATTGTAAGACTAAAACACACGCCCAACCCATACTATATGTTGTGGTTAGAAAATCTATAAAAGTTAATAACTGTGTGATTACAATGAGAAACTCTGTCTCCTGTTTCGTCATCTTGCTGGTAGCGGCGCGGTGGTCCGAGCAAATTGTCGTTGATGATAAGTGATTTTTTGTTTAACTTTATTGTTTGTTTTTTGTTTGTTTTTTGATAAGATAAGATAAAATAAGATTTTATTAACTCAAGGCTCCCGGAGCCCAAATGGGCCATAGAGCTTTAAAATTTTCCTTTTACATTGATAAAAGTGACATCCAATAGTCGATAACTGTGCATATATTAAAATAACAATAGTGACGTCATGATTCTCTTGTGACATGAATATTTTAACAGTTCACAATTATAAGTATGTTTAGATTACTCATTGACAAATAGCATCTTCAAGAATTCATAACATAAAATTTGATTATTGCATGCAAATTAATATATCTCATTAAAAGTGCTTTAAACTTATTGAATGAAAACTAAATCCAGGTCAGCAAACTCTCTTTGCAAACACAGCTCTTGGGTGATTAGATTTTAGTAAACCTAAAATGAATGAAGTTTTTACAAACCCTGAAGTATTAAGTAGCCTTAGATGGCTCTTGTGAAAAATCTTTTTCAAAGATGGAATTATCAAGGGATATCCTCTAACTGCGAAAATTTCTTCTTTCTTTCAATAGCTATCTTGTAACCATTTTCAAGCCCTTCCAAAACACTTTTGGGGAGCCACGGCTTCCTCGGAGCTATAGCCAAGCTTGTTATTGCATTCTCATAAAAGGCCCAAACGACAAGGCCAAAAATGACTGGGAAAATGTAGAATTTGGAGGCCTTCTTAGGAATTAAATATAGAACACGGCGTCCGTAAGCGACCAGAGTAAAGGCCACTTCAATCAAATAAGATGGGCTTAGACCTCTCGCAAAAAAAATGTTAAAATTGCAACGCTGCACAACCCAAGAATAACTATACTTATCCAAACTTCAATCTCGAATGGAATCGTCCACGTATTAAAATCAACCAGCGTGTCATCGTTAATTGCTATCATACGACAGAAAAATGCAGATATGGCAGAGGCATCATGAATATGTATTTTCATTAATTAAGAGTTGGGAAATTTGGCATCCATAGCAATTGGGGGATAAATGCGTTCTTTAATTGACTTCGTTTTAGGAAGTTTCTCCCGAGGGATGAAGAAAGGAGTAAAATTGTAAATTGAAGACGGACAAAATGTATGAAATCGATTATCCTCACCTTGTATTCAATAACCATGGTAAATAGAAGTCAATAACGGTCTTATTCAAGACAATTTTTGAAATTCAGATTAAGCAAAATACTTCAACTTAATGATCAGAAATATTAATTGGCACTTGGACCTTTTAAATGAATATCTATCAAATCTTCTCAATTACTTAGGGGACGGCATAAATTAAAAGGCAACATTAAAACCATTTACCTCATTTAACAAAATTAGTTATATTCTCTACCTAACTTGAATTTCATTTTTGAGGTTTAACTGTCCGTATTTACTGGCTACATGCCCTTCTTTTCTTGTAAGCAATATTTAATTTTAATAAAGCTTTTGAAACGACCTTTTTTTGATATAACAATTTACACAATCTTGTAAGCACAGTATAATTTCTAATCGTAGAATTGAGAAATTCAAAGTCGGATATTAACTCTAAAACAAGAGCTGCAAATCCGACTATGAAAAAAATGCACATCAGGATTAATATTGGGGCTAACTTTATCAAATTAATTATATCCGGTTTGTTTCCGTCGTCCTCTGCTGGTGGAAAAGCATTCTTTACCCGTTTAATAATCCCTTTCCTTCTACCCAAACTTTTATAAGAAATTCCATACGAATCTAGTATTCTTTTAGGGTCAGCAATGTCCTCATCTTCTCCATCTGCCAATTTAATAATTCTTTGTAGAACTTTTCGCCCAGACTTGTCCTTCCCCTTACGCAACTTTCTAATCAATCTCTTCTTCTCGCGAATATATCCAACATGATCAGTTGGGTCACGCCTGATTAATTTCACAAACAATCCCATCTCACCCATTCTCATTAAGGTTTCCTTCAACAAGAAAACGTTGAATGTGTCTAAATACCAGTAGTCAGGTTGTCTCGTGTTTTCCACAATTGTAGAGCACATCCTATCACGAAATGCTAATTTTACCAGCTCATCTATAATTAAATGGCTTTCGCCATAATTCTCCTTATTACCAATGATGATTGAATTGTCAAAGAAACCACCTCTTTTATTATTCTCGTCAATTCTCAATAAACCGAGAATCAACGAATCCCTTACAAAAATGAAAGGATCTTCAAGCAGTCTCGTGGTATGTGTGTTTGCAGTTGTGTTGAGTAGCTTACGCAAAGATGGGAAATGATCAACCACTCTTTTAAATCCGTGCTCTTCATCTCTCTTGTAAAAAACTAGTTTGTAATTATTTTCAAGCCCTTCCAAAACACTTTTTGGGAACCACGGCTTCCTGGGAGCTATAGCCAAACTGGTTATACCGTTTTCATAAAAAGGCCATAGGGCAAGGCCAAAAATGACCGGAAATATGTAGAATTTTGAGAGCTTCTTAGGAATTGAGTAGGGAACGCGGCAGGAATAAGCTAAAAGAGTAATGGACACTTCAACCAAATATGATGGGCTTAGACCTCTTTTAAAAAATGTCATAATTGAAGCGCTGCCAAACCCAACAAGAAATAAGCTTATCCACACTTCAATCTCGAATGGAATCGTCCACACATCAAAGTCAAGCACGGCATTATTCTTCGTTGCAAGCATCCGACAGAAAATTGCAGACATTGCGGAATCACTATGAAGATGTCTTTTTACAGTATAAAAATAATCATTTTCGCTATCATATTTAGC
>JAHZMU010001468.1:0-11855 GCA_027743725.1 Rambutsinella grinnellia
CATTTACGCATTACAAAGATTTAAATTTGGCCTCTATGTATATGAAGAGGATTCCATTCTGGAGAAGCGAGTGCTAATCCTCCATTACATCAATCAAATGATTGTTCGATTATGGCTTGCAAAGATGATCATGATTGGCAAAGATGTCAAAAATATTGAGAAGCTATTTGAGCAATTTGGCAAGTGGACACGCGGATACCGTACGAGCAGAAAGGTAATGATTTCAGATTTGTACATAAGTAAATAATTGGAATAATAAAACGAAGAAGAAAGCATTTATTTTATTTAACAGCAGCAGCAACGCTCGTTAATACCGTATAGTGTCGGAGCTCTGTCGATCATTATCATGACAGGCCGGTTCATCCATAGACATATCCAGAAAGAATGGACATTTGAAGGGCTTCTCAAATCAAGTTCCTTGGACTTCGTGGAATATTTCTGCATATGGAAGAAAAGCGACGACGGCAACTCAACGGCATTCAGCGCGGAAGCCATCTCGTTCAACGAGTCACTAAATATGCCTACCATCGCCAGCTTTGCGGTCATTCAGTTTTGCATAGAAATAATTGGCCAGATTCAGTACGTATTCATTCGAAACATATTTATGTTTCTCGCATATAGATATGTACAATATGAGTGCTGAGTTTCACTCATTATTCAATGATATTGAACAAAAAGAGAAAGTCTCAGAGAGAGAAATTTGGCGTTGGTATCATCATCTAAGGCACACTACTCAACTGAATGATAACGCGCTTGGAACACTGATTAAGTTGCTTCATTTGAACTACACGCTGCACATGATTTATGCATTGTTTGAGTGGCTGATTGGTTTCGATTACGACTCTAGACTAATAATAGTCGTATACAATTGTATCAGTATGTCATCATCTTATGGCCTATGCATCATGGGAACTCTTTTGGTAAGGAGAATTCATCAATGAATCCCGATTTGTACATAGATTTTAAATTCTCTTATCAAAATAGATGAGCAAATTTCGTGGGTGGATACATGAGCATTCTAATGAGTGTCACAAGACAATTCCCGAGTGCAAGAACTGGAGAATATCTGTAATCTTGGATGACTTCACGCATAACCCGGTAGGAATTGGATTGAGAAACTTCTATGTTGGCGATTCATTTATGGCTAAGGTTATTAAATATCTTAATTTTGTATTATATTTTGGCTTTTTAACATTTACGTAAGCATATTGACGTTTCTACTTACGCAGATAATAGGCATCATTGGATCAACTTTTCTATTGTTTGCGCAGCCAATAAATAACATTGTATAAAAGAGAATCCACGAGATAGTCTAAAGTACAGTTTTAGTTCAGTTTTCTGCACTATTTAATAGCACAAGCCGGTGTAAACGGTTGAAATAAATAGAAAGGAAAGGTGCTTTATTTAGCAATCATGCATATTTGCCGGCTCCTTTTGATTCTTTTGATTGGGTTTCTGGCTTCAGCCTATCAGGTATGCTTAATGTTAAACTATTCAATTCACTTAATTTAATTAAATATTCTTAAAAAATAATATTGTAGGTTAATGGAAATGGCGGTAGTGGGAGTAGCGGAAAGGATCAGACAAAGAAGGGGCGAAAGGGCAATGGAAACGATTGATTCACCTTAATAATAATCACATCACACCACTTAACTAATTAAAATAAATGTTACAATTACTCTACTCATTTTCTCTTCGAATAAAGTCAGAATTTACATTATATAAATCGATCTAACAATTGTTCAATTTTGTATTTTATTTGTAAACCTATTGACGTTTCTACAAATATATACGCAGATAATTGGCATCATTGGATCAACTTTTCTATTGTTTGCGCAGCCAATAAATAACATTGTATAAAAGACAATCCATGGGGTAGTCTACAGTACGTCTAAAATAGTTTTAGTGTAGTTTTACAAGTTTTCTGCACTGTTTGATAGCACAAGCTGGTGTAAGAATTAGGAGGAAATAGGTGCTTTATTCAGCTATCATGCATATTTCCCGTCTCCTTTTGATTCTTTTGATTGGATTTCTGGCTTTAGCCCATCAGGTATGTTTAATTTTCAACTATTCAATTCATTTGATTCAATTGAATAGTGTTAAAAAATAATAAAAAATAATATTACAGGTTAATGGAAATGGAAACGCAAAGGCACAGAACAAGAAGGGAGACAAGGACAAGAGTAATGGAGCTAATTGATTCAATCTAATAAAAAATCACATTACACCACTCAACTAATTAAAATAAATGTTAGAATTACTCTTCGAATAATCTATACTGAATTATAAAATTAATTTAAAAATATTTCATAAATCAAAATTACAAAACAAATTAATTTCAAAGCTAATTGTAAGCTGAAGCCCAAAAGCTAAACCTCGTCTTTCTGTCAATCAATTCAAATCTGCATAGCACGTTTAAATTCTCTTATTAATAGATGAGCAAATTTCGTGGGTGGATACATGAGCATTCAAACGAGTGTCACAAAACCATTCCTGAGTGCAAGTTGTGGAGAATATCTGTAATCTTGGACGACTTCACGCATAACCCGGTAGGTATTGGATTGAGACACTTCTATGTTGGCGATTCATTTATGGCTAAGGTAATTAAAATCTTAACTTGCATATTGTTCAAATACAACGTATTTTTCTGATATTTGACATTTACGCAAGCATGACGTTTTTACATACGCAGATAATTGGCATCATTGGATCAACTTTTCTATTGTTTGCGCAGCCAATAAATACCGTTTAGTCCATTGTTAATTTTACATTACGTCAATTTAAATCTCACGAATAGCTTTACACGTTAATTTCACTATTGTATAGCACAAGCTAGAATAAGAATTAGAACTTCTAATTAAGGAGAAAGTTAAAGGCGACGCTATATTCAGCAATAATGTATATTTCCCGTCTTGTTTTGATTCTTTTGATTGGGTTTCTGGCTTTAGTCCATCAGGTATGCTTACATTTCACCCATTGAATATAGTAAAATAAATAAATAATAATTTTATCAGGTTAATGGAAATGGAAATGGGGGTGGCGGAAAGGGACAGAAAAAGAAAGAGGGAAAGGGTGATGGAAGCAATTGATTTACTTAAATAAATATCGCACCAACAATCAACTAATTATAATTAAAATAAATGCTCATCTTTACGAATCACAGTTTTAATGCAAGTTTGATTCCATCATTATCACGCTAATTAGTTATGAGCAGTCACATTAAATGTATAAAAACTTTGGAGAAGAAATAAAGGTTAGAAAGCGCTCATTCTACATTCTAAATGCAAACTGCATATTTCAATTTAATTTCAATTCAATTATCAAACCAAACGAAGAAGCCATCTCTTTGTTCGCCAATCCTCGTCTTTGTTCATTTTTCTGACGGCGTGGGTCTGCATTCCCAATTTATATTCATTACTTTGTGTTCACTTCGCCCCAATTTTTGGAGGGAGTTGGGCTCTAGTCTTGTGAACCCTGAGCATGTTTTTGTGCTGAAAGTGCATTTAATTTAGTTAACTTTTGATAAGCACTGTTGATAAGAGATGAGACTGATACTAAAGAGTTTAGTGAGGAGTAGGCCCTTCATAAGTGAAAGGTTCCAGCAGCGGTGGTTAGGAACGACATGTAGGAGGCTACAGGAAGTTGCAGAGTCGGGGTCAGGAGGGTCATCTTCAGGGTACTTAAGGGAGGCTTATCATTGCAATCAGGAATGGAATAAGAGACTGGAGACGCCACTACTTAAGAAGATTCAAATTGGTAAGTTAATTGGTAAATTAGAAATGGGTTGGATAAGTAATTTTGGATTTTTTTGCAGAGGACTTCTTCTACGACATTGACAAGCGTTATCAGGCGGATAAGGTCATTAGCGCGATTGATGTGGATTTGGTAAGTTCATAAAGGCTTTTAGACAGATTAGAGTGGATGATTTAATTGGTTTTTGCCTTTTTTAGTTCGTAAACAGAGTGACGGATGATGAACATTTGGATGAACTTGAAGAATTAGTCCATTGGCTGAGGAGGTCACCTGCCACCGCTGATTCTTTGCCATCCACTAGCTACGCACTGATAAGAGCTTTTATGAATGCAGAAAAGTATGAAGACCTAATGAGGATCCTGAACGACAGGTGGAACTATGGAGTATTTGTTGATCATCATATAGCGAATATTTTAATGGATGAGTTTTTGAAGAGGGGAAATAATAGAGGTGAGAGCTTCGAGGCTAAATGATTGAAAGTGAAACTAATTGTGACGATTTTATTTTAGATGCGGCCAAAGTAGCAAGCCTGCTTATGCTAGAAGAGGACTTTGGCTCTCCTACTTCCGGTTATTTTGCGCTCCTCTCTTGTCTAAAGTATTTGAAGGAGCCTAGTCCAGAGCCATGGATGACTGAACCTCCAAAAGACGAGTCGGAAGAGGAGGTAAATTCTTAAAATGACTAAAGATAGTCTAGTCATTTCTTAATTGGATTAATTTATTTACAGACAAAAGTCAGAGTGGAATTTGTTCGTAATCCCCATTTCGATGACCACTTTGACCTCTGCGATCCTAATCATGTTGTGGGGAAAACATTAACTTTAGTTAGTCAACATCTGGAGGATGATCAGATTTTGAATAGATCGGCAAGGTTGATTGGCTTGGCTCTACATGGGAAGTGGGACAAGGTGGAATTAGCGCTGCAGTATTCGGCAAAGAACAAAAAGCCAGTGGCGGAGGAGGCTGTAAGTGATGACCTATTTTACTCTCACAAATTATTATTCTAAATTCTAATTGTTTTCTTCTGCAGATTGCAAAATGTTCTGAACTCTGCGACAAAGCTCTTGCTGATATCGAAGCATCTCCAACCAAAACTCTTCCAAAGCCCAAAGTGCACCAATACCCAGGCGTCAACCTTGACGAGAAAGACGTCACTGAAATGTGGACACTTATCAACTACCCCGAATACGAAAAGTTCGTTCCGAAAGTGAAAGCTCTCCTTACCTCAAATCAAATTCCACTCAAACAACTCAATATGGTGGAGACGACAGAAAAGCTCCTTTCAACAGCTTTAGCAGAACGAGAAGATAAAGAAATACAGGAACAACTCAAGGCCTTCCAGGAGTGGGATGAGCGAAGAGCCACCGAACTGAATAATCAACTGAAGCGCTTCAAAACTTATGAAGTTATGGAGAGTGTGGATCAGCGAAAGAAAGATTTGAAGGAGAAAGAAGAAGTTATCTTTTTCTTTGATAATGAAGAAGAATGGATGATGAGGTAAGCAATTTTGACTTGAATTAATTATGATATTATGATTAGAGTGCAAAATTTAATTTATTAATTTGTTCTAGACTGCCTCCTGATGAGCAACAAGGGTATAAGTTACCTACTGACTATACCCCTTTGAACTACACCCATTTTGTTCGACACGTCCCTCCAAAGAAGGAAAAGAGGAAGAAGAAGCCTACGACGTAGTTTAATTGTGCCAATGTAGTCATTAATAGTAAGTAATTAAGTGATTTTCGTTAGATGTATTTTCTATGCTAAAAGATTAATTAAAACTCTCGATTTGAGTACATGACCTAATTAAAATTGCTTTTTTATTTGTCACAAAAAATTCCAATTATTCCATTTTTAAGAATTTAGTTTACCATCAGATGAAAAGCAGAAATTATTGAAAAATTTAAAAAATATTCGTCGCACAATGGCTGAGTCATCAAAACATTTTGAAATGTAAAACTTATTTTTCTTAAAAAAAAAATTACTTCAAATCCAAAAATTCATTTAAATGATAGATGTTAAGTGTCAATCAATCAGTAGAAGTAAAACGCGAACAATACTTTGCTTAAAATGTTGAAGTTTTTATGAACAGGTTAAAATCTAAAAGCTGGCCGAGTTGAAGAAGTTGATTTATTAGATGAAGAGCTGTTTGACCGTTTCAGTGCAGTTACATTACTAACTTTGATGACCCTTTGCCCATTCGAATTGGACGGACCTAGAGCTGGCCGATAGTTCCTGGGTGGAGGCTGAGGCTTCACAATACTATTTGGCGCACTTCTCATCGCTTGAACTGAAGTTGATGGGGTTGGTCTTGCCCCAGTTGGTTTTCTCGCCGGAGCTCTAACGCTGTTGGTAGGCCTTGGTACTGGTTCGGGACGAAACGACTTCCTTCCTGCGGATTCCAAAGATTCTGTAGATGCTGAGCGTAAATGGAGCTTCATCAGGACACGACTGGAATAAAAAGAAGGTTTAAGGGTAGGAAAAATAGTGTTTACTCCGTAAAATTACTTATTACTTACTTGCGTAACAAAGCCATTGGATTACTTCGGGCTGGCATCACCTCCTCTGAAGCAATCTGAGTCGCAAGATTTCCGCAAGAACCCATACTTGGTCGTCCCCTTCCATTATAAGAGCTTACTTCCGAAGTCCCATCACTGCTTACATCGGAGTTCCTCCTTGTCAGAGTCAACCTCGCTCTCAAAGGACTTGGGACCGTAATCAGCCTCTTCCTCACGATTGGAGCCTCCTGTTGCCCTCCAGCCTTCAACGCTGCAATCTCCTTCTTCAAATTGCTGTTCTCCTGACACTTATTCAACAGTGCTGTTGCAGTCTTATCAAATTGCCCACGAATCAGGGCCAAGTCGGCTGAGAGTAAATCGTGCACTTTCTCTCTTGCTTTTATACACTCCATCTCCTTCTTCAGTTTGTTGTTCTCCGTTTGAAGGTTGGCTAGCTGCACTTGTAAACTTAAGTTTAATGATTGGAGGATTTCTATATTTTCAGTAACGATTTGTTGAGTCTGGACCTCCCTCGTATGAGTGATTACAAGAGCTGGAAAAAAATCAGAAATGAACTAGTTAACTTTTATTTTAAAAATTAAACCATTCCAAACGTCAAGTTTTACACTTACCATTTCCGTTTCCAGCTTCTTCCATCCTAATATTTTTCAATTTATAAAAAAACGTCTAAAAACTTTGGGAAAATTGGGGCAAATGCTAAACTTGATTATTCTAAAGCCGGCAAGTCACTGACACTTCAGCCGGGGATTCTATCGCTTATCTTTTTATGCTTTTTATTCCATGTATAGCTTTTTTACATTAATATAATTAGGGATAACCCTGCGGTACAGAATATTCTTCTGGTTCAGGACAGACTAATTTAGGCCCAATGTGTAAACGATCCTCTACCGTCTCCGGTCTTGTTGCAGTCATATTCCTACGATTGACATAAAGCTGGGTAGGATCAACTCTCGACCTTTCTACCATCATATTAGCCCAATTGAGTTGGGAGACCCAGTGCAAATGATATCCGAAGTAGATTACAGATATAAAAGCGACTGTAAAAGGGACGTATAGATTGAAGCCGTAATGGGCATAGAGGAGAGCTATGATGATGCTGATGCAAAATGTCTGGAAAGAAAGAAAAGATAAGAAAGGTATGATTTGCTTCATAATATTCAGCTTACATATGCCCAGCTAACGATAACCATACCCAACTTGAGGGTTAGTTTTGAGGTCGTTGTTCTTACGACGTTCTCTTCGACAAGCCAGAAAAAGATGTGGATAGCTCTAAAGTAAAAGAAGGTATTTAGGAGAGAGTAATTATGCAAAATAGCTTTACTTACACAGCCAACATGACCCACCACACATTAGCTCCTTTAAGAAAACCTAAGACGAATCCATTCCATTGTAGAGTCATCATCGAAACGTAAATCTCAACTAGTTGGATGAACCTCAATAGAGTTAGATTAAACCAGGGGAGGTTAGGAAAATGGGGGTTGTAAGAGAGACTCAAGATAAGCTCTTCATAATCTTGGGGTGGAGGTTGAGGGACTTCTTCAAATGTTTCTGATTCGCTTGGTTGAGGAGGTGGGGGCTTTGGCTTTTTTCTAAATAAATTGCGAGGTTGGAGAGATGGATTGTGGGCAACTCTGAAGTTTCTTAGGATAGGCATCATGCTAGAGATATTTGAGGGATGTGAAGCTGGATAAGTGTCAACGACTTGGATGAATTGAATTAGTAATGAATAGATGCGATATGCGATGCACCGTGGAAACTCTATAAGCTACATGTAATTTTTCTCTCTGTGTGAAGATATGTAAATACGATTGGTTGGTCCTGGCTTATCTGAAATGGGATAATTTTTTTCTTGCAGGAGAGAGGCAGCCGAACTAACTTCATGTGTAATGGAACAGGTATGAAGCGAACTCAAAAGTTATAGAATTTCGGATGGAATATTCTGAAAGTGAAAAGATAGCATTCCGATGGCTAATGACATGAAATCAATTCCAGACTAGACACTACCAAGCCGAGAGAAAAATGCGTAGCCAAGATTGGAGTTAATGCAATTGAACTAACTAAAAATGTCCTTAGTCCTTGACTCTTGCGGTGGATAGAGAAGTAAAACATTGTGGGTTGTGTCCTCCACCGCTCAGTCTTCCCGGAACCTGCGAGTGGCTTGCTTCAAGTCAGGAAGTTTTTTGAGTCGCAAAGTGCCCCGGCGAGAGGAAGACCACTTGTGATTGAGATGGTGTAATTCTCATCACTTTAATGTTTAACCACATT
Organism: Rambutsinella grinnellia; assembly: GCA_027743725.1. NCBI lineage: Eukaryota > Metazoa > Arthropoda > Collembola > Entomobryomorpha > Entomobryidae > Rambutsinella > Rambutsinella grinnellia. The sequence continues at coordinate 8,537 of JAHZMU010001468.1, forward strand.
TATAACGGGTAGGTAACAATTTTTTTAAAGTAAGATCATTAGTTAAATATTTGGGGTTGGGGTTATGGGGGAGAATTTAATATTATGACTACAAAATATTATTTTTATTCTAATTCGAATTAGGTCAAGCATAAAACTCGCCGTAAGTTTCTCTCCTTTGGTCCGCTCATTATATCGGTCGCATTATGGCAAAACTGCGCAAGAAATATTTCATGAATTCAACAGAACCATCCTAGTCACCCGGACACGCCTAAACGGCTTGCTTTCGGGCCGAAAGTTTCGGCTGAAGTTCGGTCCGCCACCGTCCGGCTCATTTCACAATTTGAGAGGAAGGAAGCAGTAATTATGGATATAAACTCCTGTGAAAAACCAATCAGTATTCCAGACAAAGAAATGGTGGCCAGTCAATACGCTTTTTAGTTCGTGTATAATTCCATCTGAATATACACTTTTAAAACCTTAGCTTTATTAGATTTTTATTGAATATTTTCTTAGCATAGTCTAAATTATATAAACTCCGGTGAAGAACCAATCAGTATACCAGACAGAGAAGCGGTGGCCAGTCAAAACGCTTTTTAATTCGTACATCATTATCTGTAGAAAAGATAGATTTAGAATATGATGGTTAAAAGGTTAAGGTAAACCTACCATCATTATAATCTCAGCAACTCCCAAAACAATCAGGACGCAGCTCCATTCTTCTTTTATAGTTCCCATATTAGGCTCGAAGCCAGTGCCCCTTATGGTGCCGTGGAGGACTTGGTGAAGGGCTGTTAGGCAGGTTATGATTAGGGCAGAAGCCATCATGATTCCGTCGGTCATGTCATACTAGAAAAATGTTAAGAGTCATTAGATGAATATAATTGAAAATATCCGTCTCTGTCGTTCGCTTACTGCGACAAACCACCCAACAAAAATGAAATAGATTGAGGTGCCCGCAAGAGAAAATAGGATTTTCCTCGGCACACTAAAATAAACATAGTCTGTCAGCCAATGCACCATAGAACAAGCGAGAAAGTCGGATAAAGCTACAATCTAAAAGTTTTTAAATTAATTAATTTGAAATGTAATCAAATAGATTATTTATTAACTTACATCCATCAAATGTAGAATGATATGTAGACAGCAATTCCTCCTCCGGCAGTTTTTCGTTAGTCTGATTATTATCTTGATTAGTACGTAAACGCCCCTGTCCAAAAATGTAATTGGAGATGGGCATAAAATATAAAATAATTAGTTAACTTACGCCGAAGCATAATGGTAGTGGTAAGATTGTTTGTAAAATGTTTGGAATCTGTAAAAATAAAATTATTGTAAAAATGAATTAATTTGCTGTTAACTAATCGCTTACTCTTCAATAAGTTCCACCATACATAAGTAGATCAAAATCACACTCGCTTTCACCAGAATAATGGCAAATACTTTCTGAATAAATCTGCTCTGAGCGAAGGAATCACCATCAGCTAGTTCATGGGCGACATGATACGTTTTCCCACACTGAAAATTAATTTAATTGGCTAAAGTCATTCATAACTAACTAATCTCATTCATAACTTACATCACAAAACCTTCCACCCCCTCCTGATGCATCGGGATCGAAACGTCTTCGAAGGCGACGCTGCTCTGAAGAATCTGCTTGGGTACTTCCTCCAATGCTGTCATTGTCGTCTACGACTAAAATATGAGATGGTTTTATAAACGGTTAATTTTAAATTAATAGTTACATTGCAAAATAGCCTCTGCCGATTTAATATCCGCGTCCACATCCACCCCCCACATTTTCTGGAGTGATTGCTCATCCCCAAAGATGGAGTCTATTGAGTCGACTAAATTGGCCCTTTCTCCTTTTTCTGCTCCATCCTCCTTTTGCTTGTCAAATTGGGTGGACACTGCGGTAAACAAGCGTTCCACAGCTTCTTCAGCGGATTCCCTTCCACTCCCAAGATTGACGGATGGAAGCTCTTGGACAGTCTCCGAAGTAATTTGTGGTGGTTGTGGTGGCTCCTGAGGTTGGTGGGGACGAAGGTGACGGCGTAATCTTCGTGAAAGATTTAGCAAACCGCTCCTCCAATAAGCGGATGGTGTCCGCCTCGTTGGCTGTGACTTGTGATTCTGACTCATTTTCAAAAACTTTTGCAATTTTTATCAAGTGGAGTTAATTGAAAGGGTGAAATGCTATCATTTTGGGGTGGGCAGGCATCAGTTTCATGAAATAAGTGGAATAATTTAGTACTAATGTCAATTTAATTAGCTTAATTAATCTCCATGTGAAAGAAACGGGTTCATAAATAATTCGGATAGGCATTTTATTCAGTATTTGAGGACAAAGACATTAAAAATTTTGACTTGACTTATACATACAAAGCGGCAATATGCCACCGGTTGGAAGAGACATTGAAGCACAGACCGAACAAAACTCTTTGAATCTCGAAAATAGTTATCTGGACAATTAATTGTGAGAGAATAACTGCCGGGATCCAAACATGAGAGACAAAATCCCAATAGGAGATTTCCTTTGACTCCATTTCCTTCAAGAAGATGAGCATAATAGAGCAGAGGAGGGTGAGGGCGGCTGCAGCACAGTTTGTGGTGCGGTGCATGACGAATTTCTGGAGAAAAAAAAATCATTTTAAATAATTAATTAGTGAATAGCTAATATATTTTGTACCTTAAGCAAGTAAGGAGTGAAGCCGAGCATGAGAAAGGCCAAGAAAATGGTACAGGTTATTAGTGGGACGAGAACCGAGTTGTAGACGACAGTTATACAGCAGCAGACAAAGGCGATGATTAAAGTCTACATCAAAAAATCATATTAGAATTGATTAAAAAGTATTTTTATAAATAGAAACTCACGAGGGGTATGATTAAGACAAGCGCGAGCGGTTTAGGCCACCTTGACCTGTAGGAAAGGCCAACTCTCAAGACGATTAGGATTGCGACGAAGATGCCACTGCATAAAAATGCATTTTAGTAAATTAATCAATCTTAATCAGATATTAATAATAGCTTACAAAGCGAGAAAAGCCCAATCATGTGAAGCCATTAAGAAATCGTACGTTTTCTTCCTGCAAATTAAAGACATTTAGAAAAATGATAAGACTAAAACTAATCAGCTTACCTATCCAGTCCCGTAGCAAAGATTACAATGTTGATAAGCAAAAGCTGGATAACCTTGATGGTCATAACTTTAGCGAAGAACAAGCCTTGAATGTCCTTCTTGGAAGCGAGTTGATTAGACACTTTGTATTGGGGGCAGGTGCAAGGCAGCTACAAAGAATAATTTAAATATTAAAAGCATTCGAAAGACCTTTTTCTCCTT
>JAHZMU010001469.1:0-21911 GCA_027743725.1 Rambutsinella grinnellia
ACGAAGATAGCTCTGCAGTTAACGTTTTATTTCGAATACTTAATTTTAGAATGAATGGGGGCAATCCAAAAGAACAAGTTGGAAGTAGCTTTATAGATTTTATAACGAGGGGAGAAAATATTGAGGACTTCTCGGGAACTCTGGTGGAATATGGCATGTTCAACCTAGTCCATTAGCAAAACTGAAATAACACATCAATTTTTCATCGTTGGCAATCGAAAACAACAAATTTATTTAAAAAAATAGAATTGATCCAATTAAATCGGACAAAACAATATTTAACTTTAAATTTAAAATTAAAAAGAACGACAATAATCAGAAACCAGGATATCCAATTAAAATAGACTGCTTTAAAATTGAATTTGTTTTCATGACGTGAGCAGAATTTGATGTGTGTTTCATGGATTAATTAGTACAATTGCCGAAAATAAATTATTATTAAATCCATGAAGGTATTCCATTGTAGTCTTTTTCTGAAAGGTAAAAAAGCGTCCACATTTAAACGCTACGTTTCGCTGCGCTCTCCACCCCGCATATATAAAAAACCTTAGTCGAACTCGAAACCCACACAAATACATGCTTCTTTTCTTCCTAATTAATTCTTCAGAACTTTCCTTAACTGCTGCCCCAATAGGGATCGTTATTGGTGGTAATGTCCAAACAATTATTGCCCCAAGGGCCAACCCTGCTATAAAATAAGTGGGAAGCTTTTCACTAACATTGAACACAACCCAAAGCAATCCAATTGTCCAAATGTGTAACATTGCTAGTAGATACATAGCCACATTATTTGTAAGCGTTTCGAATTTTTTGAAAAGTAACCTAAGTCTAATATAAAAGCTGAGGCATTTCCTCTCGTTTGAGATACAAGCTATTTTCTTGACAGAAGAGGAGAGAGCAGAAACACCTAAGATGGCCATAATCGTTGCAGTTCCTACAACTCTAGTGAACTCTAATGCTACTAACCAAATTAGGATGAACCTTAGAAATGGAATTGTAATTGTAAGAATTGTCGACCTTTCCATTGGATTGGGTAGAAGTGCCTCAAAGACGTAGTAGTAAGCATCGACTTCCGTAAAAGTCATTATCAAAGCTAGAAATAGTGGGACGGAAGCTAGCAATGAGTCAAGTATGAGGAAAAGTGGACCAATATGGTCGGTCCGGTATTTCGGTTGATCGATGAGGTAAAGAGGGTGAAGGGCATTCAAACCTAAAGTTGGATATCCTTTAATTTTAGACAAGTTTAAACTACTTTTACACGTGTTTACTTACACATCTTCTCAAATCGTAGAAACTGCTCAAGCTGCTGCATAAAGTCGAATCTTTTGATCATAATAATTAAGCAGAGGTGTTGGATGCACCAGCTTATCTGGAAGAATCCGGCCATTACTAAAGCTGACGTTTTAATTCGGACTGAACTGATATTGAATATGCCTGCGGATAAAACGTAGCCATATGAGAGTCCAACAAAAGGACAAAAGACAAATATTTCTAAAGCCCACCATAAAAGTGTTTTTAAGTTTAGTTTAGATAGTTCAACGGTTAACATTTTATTTTGAATACTTAATCGTAGAATGAAAGAGGGCAATCCAAAAGAACAAGTTGGGAGAAGCTCTATTGATTTTATTACGAGGGGGGAAAGTATCGAGGATTTCTCGGGAACTCTGGTGGAATATGCCATGTTTATGCAAGTCTTATGACAAAAATGAAATGTCGTATCATTGTGTCTGGCAGGAAATCAGAAATAACTATTTTATTTTAAAAGATGGGCATTAGTCCGATTGAGTTGAGAAAACAATAATTTGACTTTTGGTTTTTGATATAAAAATGGAACGAAAAATCCTATTAAATTTGTCTAACCTGTCATTAAAATCGGTAAAATTGAATTTGCCTTCAAAACTTGAACTTTAATTTGGAGAAAGCATGCAAAGGTTACAAGTAATGTTATAGATTAGTAATTTCCTGTTTTTTCACGGATCAATTAGAAGTACAGCATTACACAAATTAACACTAAATTGCGCAAGGTATTGCATAGTCGTGTCTTTATGAAAAGCCGAAGAATGATCCACACCTCAAAGTTACATTTCTTTGAGCTCTCCATTCCGCATAAACTGAAAATTTAATCTGAATCCGAAAATCGCAATAATAACGGTTTGTTTTGTCCCTAATTAATTTCTCTGTTGTTTCTTTGACTGTGGCTAAAATAGGAAATAGTATTGGGGGAAGTGCAGAACCAAGAAGTCCCAAACAAAATATAATAGTCACGATATAAACAGGAAGGCTATGAGCACCTTTCATAGCAACCCATAGCAATCCAATTGTCCAGAAATGGATGGCTAAAGTTAATATCAAAGCAACCATATTTGTAAGGTATTCAGCTTTTATCCAAAGTAATCTAAGGCAAACGTATAACTCTAAACATTCTCTTTCCTTCCATACCCGAGCGACTTTTTCCGCACACGAGAGAACAGTGAAAGCCGCTAAGAAAGAGATGATTGCAGTAATCATGGCGGATCTAACGAATTCCGAGATTGCTATCCATATCAATAGAAAACGAAGTATTGGAACAAAGATAATGAGAAGTGGTGGCCGTTCATATAAATCAGGCAGGAATTGTTCAAGCACATAATGATACGCGTCTGTATTTGTAAAAAGCATGAACACAGCAAAAAATAATGGCGTGGAACTGATTGTCGATTCTAAAACGAAGAACAATATGCCAACATAGTCGGTTCGATATATTAACGGTTCGATTCGATTCGGGTGATGACGACCAAGATCCATGCCTAGAAAAACGATATTTCATTAGTCTTTTAGAAATGTAAATGTCATAAATAATATCTTATCTTACATAGTCTTTCGAATGCTAAAAAATCCTCCAACTGTTTTAAGAAAGAGTTGGTTTTTAGTACATAGAACATGCAAATAAGTATTTGTAGCCCTAAACTAAAAATGAAAAATCCTGCGATTACAACAGCGCCTGTGTGTATCTTAATGGTTATAACCATTCCGGATATTTTGGCATAAAAAACAAAACAATATGAACCCAAAGATATAACACAAATTAAAAATATCACCATGAACAGCCACAGAAAGAATTTGAAACCTATGGGCAGTAGTTTTATAATCAAAAATTTTTCAGGAGTCACTTCTAGTTGTAGTATGAATGGGGGTAGACCAGATGAAAATTTTGGGAGGAGCTTAATAGCTTTTAAAACGAGCGGGGTGAGTACAGAGGAATTCTCGGGAACTTTTATAGAATAAGCCATTGCAGAAATGACGACAAATGCATTTGCCACTCAAAACTATGCATACAATTAAATTATGGCTATCAGATCATTTAATTCTTACTCAATCAGTTTCAGGTACATCATTCAGGTCTCGAATATATTAAAGGTACTTTAATTTTACGATATATAATTGCTTATGTATTGGACTCTCCTTTAAATTGAACAAGGTACTATCACGATTTCGAAATCATTTTTACAGACCATGAATTTAATTTGAATCTTAGAAGGATAGTTCTCTCGAGTTTTCGGAGAGCTTCTGGAATTTCCATTGCGCAATATAGTTTTGGAAAAGGTCATTCCAGATAGCCTAGACTTATATTAAATATGCAGCGAATTTGAGGCGCCGCATATCCTAAATTGGATTTACTTATATAGTTGAGACAAAGAAAGACTACTCCATTATTCCTGCTCAAATTACGCAATCATTGTTTAATGCGTCATACATTTATGTCATAAATGATAAAGGAGGTGTTAAAGTTCTAATCAAATATATTCAAACATTGAAAAATTGAAAATCATTTTTAAAAATTAAACAAGTTAATATATATAAAGTCACACTGGATAGCTCAAAATGTTAATTTCGAAAATTGCGCTGCAATTTCCTTAAATCCTATGAAGATCAATACTTGTTCTAATATCCTTAGTAATAGTACCGAAGCTATATTATTATTTAATTGATGTAAATATTGCGCAGTTGTGTCCCTATGAAAATAAAATACGCAGCCGCATCTAAACGCAAGGCTTTTTTGAGCTCTCCATCTCGCATATAAAATAAATTGGTTCCTAATCCTAAAATTGCAATAATATCTGCAAGTTTTTCTTCTTATCAGATCCGCTGTTATTACCTCAACGACTGCCACCGCTGGTATAATCACGGGTATAATAATCCATGCAAGTAGGCCAATCATAAGCATTCCGAATGCCAAAAAGTAAATTTGTCCACCCCGTAATATCACAGCCGTAACGAAACAACCAATCACAAGCCAATGATGTCCGAAAAGGATTACTGCAGCTATTTTATTTATGAACCATTGCATCTCACCAAAAGTCAGTCTAAACTGACGGTACATTTTGAAACAAGCGTTTTCATTTGAAATTCGAGCAATTTTCAATGCACATGAGAAAATAGCAAAAACATTGAGAAATACTAGGATGCATGCTACCGCAGCCACTCTAGTCCATTCTGCTATGGCAATCCAAATTAAATAAAATCTTATGATTGGAATAGTTACTATCAGCAACCTAGATCTGTTGTATGGATGAGGCAGAATTTCTTCGAAAATGTAATAAAATGGATCGAATTGGGTAAATGTACCAAATGGTGTTGCCAAACTTGGGAAAATGAAAACCATGGGGATAAATGCAGCAAAAACTAAACCAAGAATATCGATTTGAAAATCCAATCTTGTGTCAATCGATTGATTAAGAGCAGCAATACCTTGATAAGGAAAATTTTAATTAGTTTTAAACAATTATCTAATTTACCTACGTCCTAAATAAACTTACATTTCTTCTCGAATCGCAAAAGACTCTCGATGTTTTCAACTATAGAGAATTCGCTGAAGAGAAACGCATACAATACAAGTTGACCGCACCCGGCAGCAGTCAATATCCCAAGACATGCTAAAGCCGGGAGGTTAATATCTGTGTTCAATTTAACCCCAGCTAGTGTTGCTAAACCGATTAGGCAAGATCCTACTGTTCCGGTTCCGGTAATTAATATTAGGGAAAGCCACCATAATACGATGCGCCAGCCAAATTTTGCTTTCTTAATCGTCAGCAAATTGTCGCCAGAAAATTCAAAATGTATTATTGGAGGAGCGATCCCGATCGATAAATATGGAAGGAGTGTAAGAGCTCTTGTAACAAGTGGAGATAGAACAGAAGTGTAATAAGTTACTCTAGTAATTGATGCGGACATGTTTGGATATTAAAATATCTATTTTAACTTAAATTTTCTGAAGTAAAAAACAAAAGCTTCGATAATAGTAAATAACGTAGTTATTGATGCAATCCTTCTTTCTTTACTAAACTCGTTTTAATTTTATTTTTATGCAAACAGTACCTTTACTTTACACGTGGACAACTACTACCTGGAATGATCGGGTTACATAAACAAACAATTTTAAAATCATTATCAATCAATATTGATCTGAACAAACAAGTCTTAAACATTTTTTAAATTAAAATTTGGTGACATAAATGACGATATAAGATTTTGCTAAATAATATCTCTGAATCCTATAAACAATAGTACTTGTTCTAATATACGAAGCAATAATACCGTCGCAATATTATTATTTAATTGGTGCAAATATTGTGCAGTCGTGTCCTTATGAAAATAAAAGACTTCGCCACATCTATACGCAAGGCTTCTTTGAGCTCTCCACCTCGCATACAATATAAATTGGGGTTTTATCCTAAAGCTACAATAATATCTGCACTTCTTTCGTCTTATCAGATCGGCCGTTATTACTTCAACGATTGCTACTGCTGGTATAAATATTGGTACAAGGAGCCACGCAAGTAAGCCATACGTAAACATCATATAAGCTAAAAAGTGAATTTGTCCATCTCGTAATATAACAGCAGAACATAAACAACCTATTACAAACCAATGATGTCCGAAAAGCATGACCGCAGCTATTTTGTTCATGAACCATTGCATCTGGCTAAAAGTCAGTCTAAACTGACGATAAATTTTAAAACAAGAATTTTCGTTAGAAATTCGAGCAATTTTCAATGCACATGAAAAGATAGCGAAGATATTTAGAGATACGATGATACCAGCAACAGCCACAACGCGTGTCCATTCTGCGATGCAAACCCAACTTAAACAAAATCTTACGATTGATATAGTAATTATTAGAATTCTAGATCTGTTGTATGGGTGGGGCAGGATTTCCTCAAACATATAATAGAATGGATCAAATTTTGTAAGTATGCCGACGGGCGTTAGGAAGCTTGGAAGTAAGAAAACAAATGGGAGAAATATAACACAAAGTACGCCGAGAATATCGATTTTGTAATCCAATCTGATATCAATCGATCGATAGAGAGCAGCAATACCTGGTGGACATGTAATTAATTAATAATTTTTTTATTAACTTATTATTAGGTTTACTTACACTTTTTTTCAAATCCCAAAAGATTTTCAATATTTCTTACTATTGAGAATTCGCTGAAGAGAAAAGCACACAACATAAATTGCGAGCTTCCAGCAATACCACATATTCCAAGGCATATTAAGCCTGGCAGGTGAACATCTTGCTGTAATTTTACCCCAACCAATTTTGCTAAACAGATAAGGCCAGACGCTACTGTTCCAGTTCCAGTAATAAATATCAAGGATATTCACCATAGTACTACACGCCAACCAAATTTGGCCCTTTTAATCAACAACAAATTGTCATCGGTAATTTCGAAATGAATTATTGGAGGAGCGATCCCAAAAGATAAATGGGGGAGGGCTATTATCGCATCTAAAACAAGTGGAGAAAGAACGGAGGTATGATAAGTTATTCTAATGTTTGATGCTGACATGACTTCGGCTAATATGGAAATGGGTTTTTAATTTTGTAGGGATTTTTTGGAATCAAAGAGAAAAAAGCAAAAACAAAGTTTTAGCTAAGCAATTTGTACAATGCTTGTTTCTTTACTAAACCTGTTTAGATTTTGATTTTGTTCGGGCTGTTGTTTTTGCATGTGTTCATAATCTACCTGGAACAATCGGATTATTTGAACATTGCGTAATCAAATTTTATAAAATCATTACCAATCAATACTGACCTGAGCATATAACACACGAGCTATTCTCTTCCTTAATTCTGCTAAAAAAAATAGAGTTACGTAACACAAGCAATTGTTCTAACATTTAAATACGTATTATTATATTAATTCCAATGATCAACTGTAGTTGCCTTCTTAAAACTCGATTAAATTAATTTAAAAATTTGTAAAATGTTTTAAATATAAATACGTTATGTTAAAATACATTAGAACAAGCTACCTAAATCATGCCGGATAATATCACTGAATCCAACAAATAATAGTACTTGTTCTAACAAGCGAAGCATTAACACCGAAGCTATATTATCATTTAATTGATGTAAATATTCGGTAGTTGTGTCCCTGTGAAAATAAAAGGCATTGCCACATCTATACGCAAGTTTTCGTTGAGCCCTCCACCTCGCATATAATGAAAATTGGGACTTTATCCTAAAGCTACAATAATATCTGCATTCTTTTCTTCTTATCAGATCTGCCGTTATTACCTCAACGATAGCCACCGCTGGCATAAATATAGGAACAAGAATCCATGCAAGTAAGCCAAACAGGAGCATCATTAATGCCATAGAATGAAAGTCTCCTTCTAGTAATATCGCAACGGAACAGAAAGCTCCTATTACTGTCCAGTGATGTACGAAAAGCATGACCACACCTATTTTATTAACGAACCATTCCATCTGGCCAAAAGTCAATCTAAACTCGCGATAAAGCTTGAAGCTAAAGTTGTCATTGTAGATTCGAGAAATTTTTAATGCACATGAGAAAATGGCGAAGACATTGAGAAATATGATGATGCCTGTAATCCCAACCACCCGTGTCCATTCTGCGACACAAGCCCAACTTAAATAAAATCTTATGATTGGGACAACTACTATTAATGAAATCGATCTGTTGTATGGATGGGTTAGAATTTCTTCAAACATGTAATGGAATGGATCGAGTTTTGTTACAATGCCGAAAGGCGTTAGTAAGCATGGAAATAGGAAAAGGAAGGGGATCAGCAGAATACAAAGGATGCCGAAAATATCCGTTCGGTAATCCAATCTGATATCAATTGATGGATGTAGAGCAGCAATACCTTAGAAACATTATTAATTAATATTTTTATTCATTAATTTGTAATAGAATACACTCACATTTCTTTTCGAATCGCAAAAGACTCTCAATATTTCTTACAATTGAGAATTCGCTGAAGAGGAAAGCACACAAAATAAATTGAGAGCTTCCAGCCATACCAAATATTCCAAGACATATTAAACCAGGCAGGTTAACATCTTGCTCCAGTTTAACTCCATTCAATTTTGCTAAACCGATAAGGCCAGAGAGCACCGTTCCAGAGATCCAGTAATAAATATCAAGGATATCCACCACAATACTACGCGCCAACAAAATTTTGCCTTTTTAACCAACAGCAAATTGTCATCGGTTATTTCGAAACGAATTAGTGGAGGAGCGATCCCAATGGATAAATAGGGAAAGACTTTAATCGCATTTAATACGAGTGGAGAAAGGACAGAAGTATGATAAGTTACTCTAGTGTTTGACAATGACATGATGGAGTATTTAAGTCTGAAAATATTTGAGATCTCAAATTCCCGTAAAAGCCGCTGTCAAGATATAATGTTTTGGAGAAAAAAATTACGTTCCTCTTGAAGAGATGGTTTATTCCTTACTAAAGCAATTTCAATATGGCTTTGGTAAATGACCCTTTTACTTATTACATTTCTTCACCCATTATTATAGACGCTCGATATGAAGACGAACCCTAAAATGATGTTGCGTAACGCAAGCAATTGATTTAGGACATGATTTACAAATAAATTTGTTTAAAAATCGTTACAAATCAATACTGACATAAGCAGGTAATCTATTAAATAAATACGAGAAATGAATATTGCATGCCACAATTTGTAGGAATAATTAAAAAATTATGACGCCACTGCAATTTCCTCAAACCCTATAAATTTAAGTGTTCGTTTAAGAACTTGTAGTAATAGGACAGTAGCCAAGTTATTATTTAATTGGTTTAGATATTCAGCGGTTGTGTCCCTGTGGAAATAAAATACTGACCCGCATCTATACGCCAGCTTTCGTTGTGCTCTCCATCTAGCATAAAATAAAAATTGGCCTTTTAATCTAAAATTGCAATAATATCTGCACTTTTTTTGCTTAATCAATTCCGCCGTTATTGCCTCGACCGTTGCCACCGCTGGTATAAATATAGGTACAAGAATCCATGTAAATACGCCCGTTAAAAACATTCCGATTGCAAGAAATGGGATATTTCCTTCTCGTAATATTACAGCAGCGCAGAAACAAAATAGCACACCGAAATGATGAAAAACGAGAAGTACCACAGCTATTTTATTAATAAACCATTGCATCTTGCCAAAAGTCAATCTAAACTGGAGATAAATTTTGTAGCACGAATTTGCATTTGAAATACGGGCAATTTTTGATGTGCATAAGAAAACAGCGAATACATTTAGAAAAAGGAGGGTTGAGGATACAGCTATTACTCTTGAAAACTCTGAGATGCAAACCCAAGACAAGCAATATCTTATGATTGGAATAGTTACAATTAATAAAGCAGGTCTGGTGTATGGTTGGGGTAGAATTTCTTCGAACATGTAGTAGAACGGATCCAGTTTTGTCAATATAAGGAATGGGGTTAGCAAAAATGGGAAAATGAAAACGAAAGGCATCACTGTAATAAAAAGGATTCCAAGAATGTCAATTCTATAATCCAGTCTTGTGTCAATTGATGGATATAAGGTGGCAATACCTGTAAAAATAAATCGAATTGTAAATCATTTAATGTTTAAAATTTATTAGAAACTTACATAACTGTTCGAATCGCAAAAGGCTTTCGATGTTTTTCACTATTGAAAATTCGGTGAAAAGGAAAACGCACAAAATTACTTGTACAAACGCTCCAATAGCTAGACTAACAATGAATATTAGACCAGCGAGATGAATATCTGTGGACAACTTGACTGCAGAAAACTTGGATAGGGTTACGTAAATACAAGAACCAAATCCACTAATTATAGTAATAAATATTAGGGAAAGCCACCATAATACAACGCGCCATCCAAATTTTGCCTTTTTAATCAATAGCAAATTATCATCGGTAATTTCGAAATGAATTATTGGAGGAGCTATCCCAATAGATAAATGTGGAAGTAGCCTAATCGCATCTAAGACTAAGGGAGATAGGACAGAAGTGTAATAGGTTATTCTAAAGTTTGATGCTGACATACGTGACGATGGATATATGAGATTTATATAATTATTTTAGATCAAGAATTAAAAGGAATATTACATCGAAGTTGATTGAATAATTCGAGCTAGATTTAAATATTACTTTTGATCAGGAAAGTCGTATTCACTTTATAGGAACCTTGTGGATCTACCTGAAATCATTATATTTTACCTAGATTGTATAGACCTGTTTTTGAAAACTGCTGCCAATCAATATCTACCTAGACAGATTCAATAAATACTTGACAAATTTTCTGCTAAAATTTAGCTTAGACAACATTGTATTTTGCCAAACGTCAATCTAGAGTGGAAATAAATCTTGAACATAAACAATGTTTGAAGCATTATTAGGATAAGTGGCTTTAATGATTTGATATGTCATGAATTAAGACATGCTTTTCTATTTTAGAAAATTATTTAAACAGTTTTGGCTTATTAAAGACTTATATGATCGTAGCTTACTAAAGTAGAAAAGGTTCTACCTAAAGTAATTGTTGGGTAATGAAAGCAATTGGTATTGATTTTATGCCAATATTTTTTAAAGAACTCGTTACCGATCAATAATGGTCTTAAGAAGGAAAGTAAAAATTATGGGCTTAGTTAGTAAAAATGCAATTTTTTAAAATTATAATTTAGGAAAATATTGCCTTAGCAATTAGTAAAGGGAAATAGTTTAAATGTGCGCTGCTTAAATTGGAATGTTGCAAAGTAAAAAAAAACAAAAAATCATCAATTTTTAGTAAGACCTTTCTTTTTATTTAGATCAAAACACAAATGATATTTACATAAAATACAAATCCACATCACTAAACCAATCCCGATATACCAAATGCCATTAAATGGATATTTCCATTTCAATGAAAATGGATGAAAAGTACAATATTCGGAAAAAGTGGGAGAAAGCAAAATTTAATGTTGCAGAATATATTTAGAGTGAAGCACGCAAAGAAATATTAAATTTAGACATGCATAAGTACACGCACAGGAAATTTTTGCATTTTTGTTTTCTTCCAACCATTAAAATGACCCTGCTAAAAATTGTTTTGTAATTTCCTTGAATCCTATAAGCATTAGAAAATGCTCAAATACCCGGAGCAAGAGTATTGTGGCTAGATTATTATTAAATTGATTTAAATATTGTGCTGTTGTATCTTTGTGAAAATAAAAGACGGAGCCACATCTATACGATAGTTGTTTCTGTGCTCTCCATCTCGCATAGAATTGAAATTGTTTCTTAATCCTAAAATTGCAAAAGTATCTGAGCTTTTTTCGCTTTATTAAATCCGCTGTTATTGTTTCTACTATTGCAACGGCAGGTATTAAAATTGGTGCTAGACTCCATCCAACTATGCCTACCAAAAGTAATGAAATTGCCATAAAGTGAATGTTTCCATCTCGCATTATAACAGCGGTACAGAAACACCCTATTGTGCAAAAATGATGGCCTGTAAGCAATACTGCTGCTATTTTACTAATAAACCAATGCATCTCAGCGAAAGTCAGGGTAAACTGACGATATATCTTGTAGCAAGCACTTTCACTAGGAATACGAGCGATTTTTTCCACGCAAGAGAAAACAGCAAATACATTCAGTAAAATTATGACAAATGTTACCGCAACAACTCGTGACCATTCTGCAATAGCTATCCAATTTATACAAAATCTTACGATTGGAATAGTTATTATTAGCAACTTGGATCTGTTGTAGGGATGGGGAAGAATTTCCTCAAATAAGTAATATGGCGGGTCCAGTTTCATAACTGTAATGAACGTTGCTAGTAAACATGGACAAATGAAAGCAAAAGGCAACAATGTAATAAAAAGTAAGCCTGGAACATCCATTTTGTATTCGAGTCTTGTATCAATTGATTGGTAAAGAGCGGCCATGCCTGAAAATTCCAAGGCCATTTAATCAATTATATTTTCAAATAATATACAGACGTTTTTTTTAAAAACTTACATTTCTTTTCGAAACGCAAAAGCCCCTCGATATTAGTAACTATTGAAAACTCGGTAAAGAGGAACACACACACTGCCAATTGACCAAATGCTCCAACACCCAATATCGCAAGAACCATTAGACCAGGCAGGTAAATATCTGTGCTCAACTTAACTCCTAATAATGTTGCAAGCCCTACATAACAGCAGGAGCCTAACTCTATAATTCCAGTAATACATATTAGGGAAAGCCACCAGAGAATAACGTGCCACCCAAATTTTGCCTTCTTAATCAAGAGCAAATTGTCATTAATAATTTCGAAATGAATTATTGGAGGAGATATCCCGATTGATAAATGGGGAAGAAGTTTTATGGCTTGTATGACAAGCGGTGAAAGGACAGAGGTATGAAAATTCACTCTTATGATTGACGCAGACATTTTTGAATATGGAAATATTTATGTTTCTGTGATGATAGTTTCTGTTGCATAAAGCATATTCACGTACTGTACTATCTGAACTTGTATAGCTCAGTTTTAGGTTGCAACTGGTTGCGCAAGGCTTTATCTAACATTCGTGAAGCTGTCGGACTTATTCGTTTAAACTGATTAAGGTAGTCAAATTTTGTTTTTGGTTTTTTCCGCTTGGTTTTGTAAGTATTTGAACATGCACTACTCCATTATAATCCATGGCAAAAGTAAAAGAGCAAATATACTATAGAACAAACGAATTTTAGATATACCTGATGTTTGACCTGAAATTATTAGATTTACCAAAGAGGAAATAAATTATCTCAATTATGCAAAAATATTGATCTTGGTTTTATCAATGACGAAGAGGGAAATGCTGCGATACATATCTAAAAAAATTAATTACGATGTGTTTGTGGAATGGCATATGTTTAATCGCAATTTTATTATAAAAAAGAGTTCAAGAAACAAAATCATAAAATATAATTAATTAATCGTTTTTCCACTAACAAAAAATCTCCAAAAATATGTTCTAGGTAAGTGATTAGCAAAATAACAAGTAACTAAGCTAAATTTCTTACAAGTGGTTGTAGCAAATTGTGTTTAAATTCCCTTGAATCCAATAAATATTAGTATACGTTCACATAGTTGCAGCAGTAATACCGTAGCTAAATTATTATTAAGCTGGTGTAAATATTGTGCGGTCGTGTCCCTGTGAAAGTAGAATACTGAGCCGCATCTATACGATAGCTTTTTTTGAGCTCGCCATCTAGCATAAAATATAAATTGACCTTTAACCCTGAAATTGCAATAAAATCTGCGTTCTTTCCGTTTAATCAGTTCCTCCGTTGTGGCTTCTACTGTCGCCATGGCTGGTATTATTATTGGTGCAAGAACCCAAACAATTAAGCCAAGGCCAAACATGCCAAGTGCAATAATATTAAAACTTCCACTTCGCAATATTACAGCAGTGCAAAAACATCCAATTGAGCAAAAATGATGACCTAGAATTAGTACCGCACCTATTTCACTTATGAACCATTGCATCTGACCAAAAGTCAATCTAAATTTAAGAAACATTTTGAAACAACAAGTTTCATTAAAAATGCAAGCAATTTTTTTTGCACATGAAAAAACTGCGAAAACGTTGAGACAAATGAGAATAAAAGCTGTAAGACAAACACGTGCCCATTCCGCGATGCAAATATAGCCTAAGTAAAATCTAACAACAGGAGCCACAATTACTATTAGGGTTGATCTATCATACGGATGAGGAAGAAATTCTTCAAAAATATAGTAAAATGGATCTAGCTTTCCGATAATTATAAATGGCATAGCAACAATAGGAAGGAAAATAATTCCCGGGATCAATGCAAGAAAAAGTAACCCGAGAGTGTCAATTTTCTTAATCAATCTAGTGTCCATTATGGATGGATAGAGAGCTTCAATGCCTGTAAATATAAAACATTTTAGATAAATTTTATAAAATATTCAGTAAAGAAAAAACTTACACATCTTTTCGAATCGCAAAATACTCTCAACATTTTTAACAATTTTGAATTCAGTAAAGAAAAAAAGGCACAGTGCAAATTGAATAATTGCACCACCGGCAAAAAACATGATTAATACAAGCCTTGGTAAATTGACATTTTGGTTTAGCGTAATTCCAAATAGTTTTGCGAGAATGATATAGATACATGAACATATCCCTGAGATTCCAGTAATAAATATCAGAGACACCCACCATAATACAAAGTCTAATCCAAATTTTCGTCTTTTTACCACTAGCAAATTATCCTCTGTAATTTCAAAAGTAATTAGGGGAGGAGCAAGTCCAATGGCGCAATGGGGAAGAAGCGTAATTGCCTTTAAGACAAGTGGTGAAAGGATAGAGGATTGATCAGAAATTAAAATACTTTCCATTTGAAAATGTAGAAAGCGATATCCGTTAAAAATTGTAGAAATTTGAAAATTAGAAAGCAGTTGATGTTCCAATGCGAAAAAAATATTTGTGCTGGCTTGTTTTTAACAGAATTATTTCAGGGCTTCTGTATTTTCCTTTTGTTTTAAATTGCACAGTAAACTATAATCAATACCAGAAGCTACATTTACTTAAATATTTGCTCCTGGGTAAATAATTTAATGATCTCAGACTGTTTTTGGTATTTCCATCCTTTAAATTTAAAATACATTTAGGTTCATGTTTACGCAACTCTTCCAACCAATAAGCAATCTACGAATCTAACCGTTGTAAAATTCTGGAAAACTATTGGCGTCATTCGATCAATAAAATTCATCTCTCCAAACCTCACCTTCATTACAGGAAATGATTTTATGCTTTTTCTATAAACTTTGCCATTCAAAAACTTAAATCTATTTACAAATTCAACCCTGTCCATTCTTTGCAGGCCTTTTCTTGAAGTCGCAAATACTTCTGCGCAAAATCCAAAAACAAAAAGTAATCCGATCATCTCCACTATAAGTCCATTCATGAAGAATAAAGTTAAAGGCACACTTTCCTTGATTGTTGGGGATGTTAAAAGCATCAAAGCCGCTACTACTTGGCCGGAGACAACATGCATTAGGAATATTACAAACAGAGTTGATTCCAACTCGTTAAATGACTGTGTCAAAAGCTGAAGTTTCCTATATGCGAGGGTAACATTTAAGACACTCTCTTTGGTTATAATTTCTTTATGAAAATGCAAAATGGCGTTGATCACTAAAGCGCATCCAATAACTATCTGCATTGCATAAATAGCCCAATACTTGAGGGCACAAGCCCACGCGAAATAATTCCAGATGAAGATGAATATTTTATCAAAAAGCCATCCGGGAGAACCCAGGTAGTTCACAAGGTCAATAAATATCCTAGACGGGTATAAATAAAGAATGTTCATTGGAAGCGAAGGCATCACAACAGTTCCACCAGCAATTAGCGGAGGCATTACAAACAGGAGTGATGCCCTCAAAAATTTACATGTGATTAAAGCCACTTTTGTAATTTTTGAAAATTTCTCCACTTTTCCGCAATTTGTGAAGCGAACAACTCCATTTAAGAACCTCTCCATTAGGAAGGGCTGTTTGTAAACTTTTAAGAGAAGTAGTGTTGTTGTTATAAATCCAACAGTTGCCATTGAGGCAAATGACAGCATACTTTTGTCCTTGAGAATATCATTATAAATCCAAAAGGAAAGCAGAGGTTGAAGAATGTACGTCAGCAATGACGTTACAAATATGATATTCAATATGGCTGGTTTAAGTACGCTTCTAGTATTTATTGTAAAGATGAATTCGGTGGAATCCCAGCGGAATGGCTTGCTCGTAATAATTGTCCAACCGGAAGTTGATACTAGATGTAATTCTTGCATTAGTTTTGACTCCATTTTTGCTGTCAATGAAGCGAGTGGGTAGTCAACAGCGATTTCTTTAGCACTTGCTATAAGTTTGGAATTAAGACCATCAGCAAAATATTATTTCCCTTTACGTTCATTACTGCTGAATGAATAAATAACTTGAACACGATAATACAATTACTCATTAAGTTTTACAAGCAGTAATTAATAAATTATACTTGACTGATAATTAAATTGTTGAATAGGAGTTGATCACAATTCAATTCTAATATTTACATTATAATTGAGGTCTGAAGGATGAATTTCATTATTCTGTCGGATATTTAAAATTATTGTGATATTTTGATACTAGATATTTCCTACAATGATAAACGAATGTTATACAAATAAAATGATTTTATTACTGATATGCTCGTTCAAAGGAGATAAATGTTATAATATTGATTTAATCAGTCGGGCCTAAGCAACAAAGCACATGTAGGATTTAATTTAATTTAGAAAGTTCTATTTTTATTGAAAAGGTTTACAGAAAGTTTTAGAGAAAATCACAATCAGATATCTATCATCACTTGACATTGGCTGAAACCAGAGTGGGAATGGTGTGTCTTGTGTTGATTAAAACATTTTGCTAAATTTAATCTAATAGCAATTTACCACAATTTAATTTGACATTGACAATAATATTATAATTATGTGTTTTCTTGTCAATTTCTTTCAGCATTTTTGGTTTGAAATGAAAGCATTTAGATTTAAGTATGTAATAACATTATTACGGGTATTTGTCTTTCTTAAATTGAGTGACAATTTGTTACTAATTTCATTGCAAAAAATAATAAAGTCAACAACAAATATACACTTTCTCAGCTAACCTTAGTGAACTTATTTTTGTTGATAGCCTGTCTGCACCTGGAAACCCGGAGATAATCCAGTAGAAGGCCATAGTCCTTGCTGTCCATTCATTACTTTTTAATTCGGTTGAAAATATAGAAATGATATATTCTTAAACCATATTTTAATCATTATAAATAATTAAATAGCTTATTCAAATATCAAACGCGTTATTCCTTAAATCTACAACAATAAAATTGCATTTGTAAAATTGACATTAAAATGGTGTAAATACATCACAGTGATATCCTTATGAAATGTGAAAAATGGTCCACACTTTACAGCTACTCTTCTTTGCGCTCTCCAAAAAGCACACTTTTCAGATTTACTTTTGCCCCCAATGCTACAAAAATATTCTAGTCTTTTACGCCTTATTAACGCCTTTGTTTGGTCACAAACCTTTGCTACAACTGGAATCAGTATTACCGGGTAACTCCACACTAGTGCCCCAAAACCTGCTGTAGCTATTAGAAAATAAAAAGGTATTCTGCCTCTACAATTAAGAGCAACCCAACAACATACAATTGACCATAAATGAGCTATTAATAATAGCAGACAACCCAAATTATCCGCAATAAATCCAACTTTCTTGAAAAGAACTCGAAGCCGCAAGTATACTTGGGCACACCCATTCCTCTCGGTAATCAACTGAATCTTATCTACAATTGATAGAATTGCAAAAACAGCGAGAAATAATAGCATCACACAAATCACACAATGCCGAGTCCATTCTGTGATGCATACCCAAATTAAAAATAATCTAAACACAACAATAAAGCTGTGAAATATCCATGGAGGATTCGGAAGATGGAGAAGAATTTCTTCAAGCATGTAGCAGAATGGATCAATATTAATATTTCCAACATAAATAGTGAAAAAGAAAACGAAGGGCACGAATACAATACCAAAGTCAAGGATTAGAAAAAATAATCCGACAAAATCTGTTTTGCGACCAACCAGATCCAGATTAAACCAGATCCGCGAAAGACCTGTTACAAAATGCAATGCATATTGATTAATTTAATACTTCAATTTTATTAAGTGTCATTTATATTTGACCTTACATAATTTCTCAAAATCCAATAGTTCCTCTAGATATTTTGCAAAATGAAAGTAATAAATCATGATCAAAGCCGAGCTTAATTGAAACGAAATACATATTGCCAAAAAGCCAAAAATTACGACTTTTTCAAGAGGAATAAACATGCTTATTTTTAAACCGTAGATCTTGGCAAATACTAGGAACGTGTACCAACTGAAAGCGCAAAATCCCGTGCCAAATACAAAGGAGAGCCACCACAACATATATTTCCATCCAAATGGCAGTTTTTTAAAGGTTACGCTATTACCATTCTTAACATGACAGCAGAACATTGAAGGAAACAGCCCTGGGGAGAAACGAGGAAGGAGTTGAATGGCTTTCAGAACGAGTGGGGAAATGACAGAAGAATTTTCTCGAACCTTGAACATTGCGCTGACTCTGAAAAAAAGTTGTTTTCACTTCCGCGAGTGGAACAAAAAGGCCAGCTTTAAAAAGCTTTCGAATTTAAAAATCGTTAACATCTACCTGAACGCTGCACGTGGAGCCTAGATGGCTAATAATATTTCGCAATACCACTTGCGTAGATTTTTTGCTCTAATTCAAATGGTGCTTATGCAAAGTGATTTCAGGCTACCATGGGCCACTACAATTAAAGCAAAAATGAACGAATAATTCGCGACTACCTAGGACGAGGAAAAATTGATCGATATAAGTTTATAGTTAAAAATTTCAGTTTATAAAATGGTTAAATAATATTTGACATAAATTACAATTTAAAGTAAAAGCAAAGCATTACTAAAATTGATATTAAAATGATGCAAATATTGCACAGTTGTATCCCTATGCATAGTGAAGAAAGGTCCACAACTAATAGCCACCCTTCTTTGTGATCTCCAAAATGCACTTTTCTCAAATTTACTGTAGTCCAAAATACTGCTAAAATATTCTTACTTCTTACGTCTAATAAATGCTTTCGTCCCATCATGAACTTTTGCAAGGATAGGAAAAATTATCAATGGATAGGACCACATTAATAGTCCAGACAACCCCAAAGCTGCCCAAAGATAAAAGGGTATCTTTCCACTAGAATTCACCATGACCCAAAAACATGCTATTGACCACACATGATTCAATACCAAAAACATCACACACAATCTATTTACGATGAACCCAAACTTTTTAAATAAAAGCCTAAATTGTTGGTTTATTTTATGGCATCCATTTCTCTCTGAAATTAAAGGAATCTTTTTGGCAATTAAAAGAAACGAGTAAGCAATCAGATACAAGACGAATACTCCAAACACGCAAAATCTCACCCATTCTACAACACAAACCCATGAAAGAAATGCTCGACAAGTCAGAAGTAAAATATTAACTCTTAAAGAACGAGTAGACTTGCTCGGAAGAATTTCCTCAAACACGTAATAAAATGGATCAAAATTTATCAACGGTTGGGATGAGTAAGCATGGCCCAATTACAATAGAAGTATCCAGAGCTATTAAAAGTAGTCCAATAAAATCTATTTTGTATGGAGTAATTCCGTTAAACCCGAGGCGGGATAAGCCTGTTTAAAAATAAAGTTAAGATTAAGGATTTTGCCAATAATTTACTGACAAATACTTACATCGTCTCTCGAAATCCAACATCTCCTCCAGATATTTTGTATAGTGAAAATGTACAATAAAACTCACAACCCAACAATACTGAATAATTTAGTCTGAATTGAAGCGCATATCGCCATGAATCCATGAAATAGTAGAAAGGGAAAGCTAACATGAGCCTTAAGCCTGATCTCAAACACATTAGATAATATTAGAAATATACAAAAGCCTAAGTCTGCAATTCCAGTGATGAATATGAAAGATATCCACCAAACCAAATATCTCCAGCCGAATGGAAGCTTTCGAAATTATAATGTTTTATTTTCTTTAATATTAATTCTGAACATGAAAGGAAATAACCCTGGAGCAAAGTGGGGATAAAGTTGAATCGCTTTTAGGACGAGCGGAGAAAGGACGGGAGAAGTTTCGCGAATTTTAATGTTTACCTTCAGCATAATGTCGCAAAAATTACATAAAGAAAGAAGAGAGAAAGCCAAAACCAAGTCATTCTAATATATTCTAAATCATTAAAATTTAGTAAAGGCTGATAAGAATTATATTGATAATAAGTAATATCTATTCCTGGCTATTCTTCATAGCAAAGTTTATTGATTTTTTCTAATTTCATTATAAATTTTAAATAAAATTACATTTTAGACGTAAAGAAAAATCCAAATTTATTAAAGTATAAAAGACATTTATATATTTGAAGGGAAATGTTAAATTTGAACATTTGTTAAAGCAGAAGCAAAGCATTAGTAAAATTTATATTAAAATGATGCAAGTATTGTACTGTCGTATTCCATTTCAAAGTGAAAAATGGTCCACAACTAATAGCCACCCTTCTCTGCGCTCTCCATAATTTACACTTTTCTGATCTACTCTTTCCTCCAACTCTACTAAAATATTCCAATTTTTTACATTTAATCAATGCCTCTGTCCCGTCATGAATTTTTCCAACGACAGGAATCAATATCAAAGGATACGACCACATAAGTGTCCCATACATAGTGATAAGTATCCATATATGAAGCAGGGAGCCTCTATCTTTTGCTTTCACTACAACCCAAAAACATGATATTGACCAACAATGAGCTACTATCAAGAACATCATACTCAAAGTATTTACAATAAACCCAATTTTTTTAAATAAAAGCCTAAATTGTTGGTACATTTGATAGCATCCATTCCTCTCCGAAACTAAAGGAATCTTTGTGGCTATTGAAAGAAATGAGAAACAAATCAAATACAATACAATTATGATAAACACGAAAAATCTTGCAAATTCTACAACACAAACCCAAGTAAGGAATATGCGCAAGCTGAGAACTAAAATATTTAGTAAGAGAAAACGAGTGTTTGGAAGCGTTTCCTCAAAAATGTAATAAAACGGATCGAAATCTATCAAACAAACGGTAGGAAGTAGAATGCATGGCACAAGGATAATAAGACTATCCAAGATTATTAGAAATAGCCCAACAAAATCAATTTTATAGGCAACCATTCCATGAAACCAGAGACGAGATAAGCCTGTTGGAATAAAAAGAGGGTTTTGATGGAAACGAAGTACTAAGTACTCTATTTTGTAAATATTTAGAACTTACATCGTCTCTCAAAATTTAGCACTTCCTCCAGATATTTTGTGTAGTGAAAGTATGTAACGTAAATCACAGACATTAAAAACTGAATTAAAGAGCCTATTGCTAGAAACACGTGAAACATCAGAATCGGAAGGCCAATCTGTGCATTTAGTTTGATATTTAAGAAATGACTTAATATTAGGAATAGGCAAGAACCAAAGCCTGTAATTCCAGTGATGAATATTAAGGATAGCCACCAAATCACATAATGTTTGCTGCCAAATGGAAGCGTTTGAAATTCTAGGGTTTTATTTTTTCTTATATGAATTCTGAATATGAAAGGAAATAGCCCGGGAGATAAGTGTGGATGTAGTTGAATTGCTTTTAGGACAAGAGGAGTGAGGACTGGGGAACTTTTGGGAACTTTAAAGTTGAATTTCAACATTGACTTAGCAAAAATATTCCTAGCTTCACTCCAGCTTCACTCCTATAATTAAAATAAGTGCAATGCAGAAAAGTTGATTGAAAATGACTATCTTTGTTTAAAATGGCTTCATTGCTTCTTAATTTAACTATAAATTGTTTTTGTAGACTATATAACATTGGTAATTGGCATGATAGTAGAAATATTCTACGGTAGTATCCCTATGGAGAGTGAAAAATGGTCTGCATTTAATACTCACCCAGTTTTG
>JAHZMU010001470.1:0-11541 GCA_027743725.1 Rambutsinella grinnellia
CGGACAAGCCAACTGGAACCAACTTCATGGAGCTATTGCTTCCAATGCTGCTGGAGCCGCTGCTGTCAATGCTGCCCATTGGGGAGCAGGACACTGGGCTCATGGAGGACATGGTCCTTGGGGATATGGACTTGGATGGTCTGGTTAAACTAATTAACTAATCAAAGTCACAATTTCCAGCACCTTTTCTTTCAAACTCTTCACAATCTTTCTTCTTCCTATTCTGCCAAACTCTGTTATTCTTTTCTAAAAAACGCTGGCGTTTAATTTTATGCTAAGCATATTTTAATGTACATTCTCTCTCTTCTATCATCTCTTTAATCAAATAAATGAAATCAAATCCTTTGTTTTAATTAAATAAGCATCTTAAGCTTAAAAATTCATAAAATTATCTCGTCCTTTTTGTAATTTCATAATCAATACAAATTTTAAACTGAATTAAACGTATTTTTTAATTCAATACCTTGACAGAGTGCACCATCATTAGCCCAGGAACAATAATCTACTGATAAAAAAATGTTACCCTCTTCCCCCGGCCATTTCTGAAATCTCCCGCACACCTCATTTATACCCGGGCCATATTGCCAATCCCACCGTAAGTAGTAAGTGGCAGAGGCTATAATCCTTTTATTGCCACTGTTCCAACTACCATTTAACTCACTACCACCACCGGCTTGAGTTGCATGAACCCAAAATCCTAAAAAAATACTTTATTAATGCGACTAATCGTAAGTAAAAATTATTAATTTTAAGTTAACCCATTAATTTAGGGAAATTGATTTCGCCAATTGTTTTCATCAGGAAGTCGTATTCATCTTGGGTCTCTACTGTTGCCAATGCTAAACCAGCTTCTTGACAATGAGATTTTGCAACAGTCCAATTCTAAATTGTAGAACAAAAATTGTTAAAAAAAATATAGAAAAAGTTTTATATAAAAATGTTAAAAAGTCAATTATTTAACCATTTTAGGAGTATCATTACTCAAGTAATATCCCTTCCCATTTACCGAACCAATATACGTAAAAGTTTCATTTTGCCCGACCTGACCGGCTTGATTTTGCAATACACTGTTACAAAATACGGAAGGAATTGCGATTGCAAGCAAAACGCAAAAATTTATGATTGAAATTGGAATTCGCCTTTTATACGGCTTTAGAAGAACTCAAGAGATGATTAAATTGCGCAAGCGTGACCTAAGTTTGACGTTGACACGATTTTATATGCAAAGTAACTATAGATGTGAAATGCACGTGTCAGCATACACGTAATTTTTGAAAGCCGACTGATATTCAATAGATTAGATAATAGGCGCAACGTTTAAAATGCGCAATTAAAATTAAATTGATGTCAATCAAACTATCATTGATTGCCACTAGTCGCCTGGACAATAGTGAATGCAAAATATAAATGCATAACCAGGCTAAATTAATTGCAATGGCACGTTCCACAATTTCCTTAACCTTCAATTTAACTTTAATGATTTTCAATAAATAATTTAATATCATTGTACTTGCAAACGAAAACAGGTTTAAAATCTGCTTATAATATAGAATTCTGTCCTCTTATTGCAATATTTTTATTCTATTTATTAACAAAGGCAACTAGACAGGTTTAAATATTAAAATATTCACCAATTATTGCTTTCCTTCTCAACTCTCTTTACGATGGCAAAGTGCCCTACCATTTGAGCTACAATAATCTTCTGTTAAGTATACTTTATTACCCGAGTATTTCACAAATTTGCCACAAAACTCGTTTGGCTTTGCATCTGCTTGTGAATCCCACACTAATTTGTAACTAGCAGTTACCGTAACCGTAGCTCTCTCACTATCCCATTTACCTTCGTAGGAAGTGCCGCTTTCAACGTTTCAACTTGTGTTGTATGAACCTAAAAGTCTACAATAATTTTTAATAATTAAATTTTCCGTACTGTTAAGGGTGCTAGTAATAAAAAAGGGTACAGGGGCCGGGATTTTAAGAGCCGGAGAAAGAAAAAGGGAGAAAGAAAATAGTAAAAAAATGAAGAAAGTGTGTGAAATAGTAGAAAATGGCCCATTTCAGAGTATACAAAATTTCTTTTTTTCTGCCAAACGCTGTTATTCTTTTTCTAAAAAACGATGGAGTTTTATGCTAAGCTTATTTAATCTATATTCCCTTTTCTATCAGCTATTTTGAACATTTGAAATAAATGAAAACAAGGCAAAAATTAATAAAATTTCTTTGTTTTAATTGAAGTCACATAATTGAAATATTAATTTCAAATCATTCCAAAATAATACTTTGGGTAATTTATAAAATTTTGATTAAAATTAACCTTCAATACCTTGACAAAGTGCCCCCTCAACGTTCGCGTCACAATAACCTCCTGTTAAAAACACCGGTTCATTTTCACCCGGATATTTTCGGAATTTACCGCAGAATTCTTTAAAACCCGGATCAGTATCAGCATCCCAGCGTAAGTAGTAAGTGGCATCAACTGCAACCCCAAGTGTATTCCTGTTCCACTGACCGCCAAACGTATAACCACCGCCTTCAGTTGCGTGAATCCAAAATTCTAAAAATAATTAACTTGCAATTACCTTACTCGTGCCATTAAGTAAAAATCATAAATAATTAAGTTAACCCATTAATTCAGGTAAGACGAGTTCGCCAAATGTGTCCATCAGAAATTCATACTCTTGCTGGGTTTCTGCCGTTGCTAATTCTAAATTAGCTGCTTGACAAAATGCTTTTGCCATAGTCCAATTCTAAATTACAAAAATTGGTAATTAAAAAAATATTAATTTTGCAAAAAATAAAAATAAACTAACCATTGACAAAGTCTCATTATTCAAGTAATACCCCTTCCCATTCACGGACCCAATGTACCTGAGATTTTCATTTTGCATTGCTTTATTCAGCACTTGGCTGTTACAAAATGCAACAGAAATTGCAATTGTAAGCAAAACACTTAAGTTAATAATGGAAAACATTTTGGTAAAGGAAAGAATAAAAAGTAAAATTTCATATGAGATTTTGATGAAGAAAGTAAATTGGATCCTCCTTTTATACTGCGCAACACGTGCGTAAAAGATGATTAAAATGCGGAAACCCACAGATTTGACGTTAACATGTTTTTGAATATAAAAGAATTGAAGATATTGGAATGTCCTTGTCAAAGTCATTTTTGAAAGGCGGCTGATATTCAATTAAAAATTAGAGGAACGATGTTTAAAAGATTTCAAATTGTGTGTCAACCAAACTTCGGCATTGACTTTCAAACTAGTTGACTAGACAAAAGTAAATGTAGTTGCATAACTAGGTTAAATTATTGCAATGACACGTCGCACGTTTTCTCATATTCAATCGCTATTGTAATGTGATTTCAATAAATGATTTAATATTAGCTGATTTGTAACAGAAAGTTCAATCTATTTAATAAAATTTATTCTATTTATTTGCATAAAATATTTTTTTATTTTTGAACGAATGACAAACTAGACAGGTTTAAATAACAATTATTGCTTTATTTTCTTAACTTTCTTTACGATGGCAAAGTGCCCCACCATTTGAGCTACAATAATCTCCTGTTACATATACTTTATCACCCGAATATTTCACAAACTTTCCACAAAACTCGTTTGGCTTTGCTCCTGACATTGAATCCCACACCAATTTGTAACTAGCACTAACTGTAATCCCAGCTCTCTCACTATCCCATTTACCTTCATATGAAGTACCGCTTTCAACTTGCGTTGCATGAACCCAAAAGTCTACAATAAGTTTTATTAATTAAATTATCACACCTAAATTAAATATTTAACTAACCCATTATTTTGGGAAAATTTATCCCTTTTAATGCCTTCATCACAAAATCATACTCCTCCTTGTTCTCAATCGTTGCTAGTTTTGAGTTGAATTTCTCACAATATGACTTTGCATTAGTCCAATCCTAACGTTAAAAATATTAAAAATGTTTCAAAAACTCAAAAACTAAATTGAATTAAAAAAATATGTAAAATGGGCAATTAAATAGTGAACCAACCACACTAATAGAATCACCCAAAAAGTACGCCTTTTTATTTACGGATCCGATAGACCTCGGCGTCGACGGGGTTTGAGCTTGAGTCCATCCCATTAACGTAATTGTGATGTAAACCAAATGGGAGATGTTACCCAAAAACATTTTTAACAATTTTTAACAATTTGCTAAAATTTTGCCAATTAATCTCGTACGACCTGGTAGACTGAACAATACTAAACACGCAATTAATTTAATCTCTTTAGTTTGATGAGTTATTAATGAATTTAATAACCAATTAACTAATTG
Organism: Rambutsinella grinnellia; assembly: GCA_027743725.1. Lineage (NCBI taxonomy): Eukaryota > Metazoa > Arthropoda > Collembola > Entomobryomorpha > Entomobryidae > Rambutsinella > Rambutsinella grinnellia. The sequence continues at coordinate 4,310 of JAHZMU010001470.1, forward strand.
CACTTCCTGCTTACAATATCTAATGAAATTGGCTTAAAAGTTAAAATGAAATTTTGTCCTTTTAGCGGCTCCAACCTCGTCCCATCATTTTCCCTAAATTCAAACTCTTTCAAAATATTCGCTAAAATCAACACAGTCAATTCCTTTCCAAATCTCATCCCAACACAATTATGATTTCCTGCCCCAAACGCCAAAAAAGCTGAAGAATTCAACTTGTGCTTATTCTCCATTAAGAACCTTTCTGGCTTGAACTTATCAGGCTCCGGGAAATATTCAGGGTCATAATGAACTGCAAAAACGGGGACTTGGATAGCCACCCCTTTTGGAACTGAAAGCCCTTTTGGTTCATAAACCCAATCTTTTGTACATTCCCTTTCGATTCTTACCAAAGTCGGGAACATTCTTAACGTTTCCATTACACAAGCCATTAAATATTTTAGCTCGTGAACACTTTCGTGTCCAATCCTTCCCTCGTTGTTCTCTAAGAAGAGGGTCAATTCTTCAAAAACTTTTTTCTGGGCTTCCGGATTCCTGGCAAGGTTGTAGCAGGTGAGCGTTACCGTTTCTGAAGTCGTTCCAAAGCCTTTAAAATATAATAATTAAATATTGGAGCACCTTGAGACAAACTATTATTAATTTAGTTTACCTCCGGTCAAAAGCGCCATAGCCTGCGCCATCACTGTCGTCTCCGTCAGCCCGAGCTTAATATATTCTTCATCATTCTTAACCTTCTCACTCATTTCATTCAACAAGTCAATAAAATCATTTGACTTCATCCCGGAATCTCGTCTAGTCTTCATTGAAGTTTGGATCAGGTCCTGAAAGAATTCTAATGTTTCGCCTGGGGCAATTGGGACGACTTTGCTCAGAATTGGAAACATTTCTAAATGATAAAATTATTAATTAGAATTAAATTTTAAATTTTAATACTATTTTCCTTACGCAAAACATAAAGAAGGAAATTGTAGCTATCATCCAACACCAAAATATTTTCCAAATGAGTCATTATTGGATTATTCGGGTCTTCCAAACAGTTTAGTTTTGTCGCAAAGAAACATTTCATTACAATATCGCTTGTGACTGCCGTAAAAGCTCTGGATTGAAAAAATACTCTCAGTTAAATAAAAACATGTGCTTATGAATTTATTCCCTACTTTTTAGGCTGGAAAGCAATCCCGTCTTTAATCTGCTTTTTAAGTGACTCCATCCATTCCTGAATGACATAACAGGCTTGTTCGCTCATACTTCTCATCCTTGCTGTGGTGAGCATTGGTGTTATTGCTGTCCTGATTGGTTTCCATTTATCATCTTAAATAAATTATTTACTAATTAAATTCAAATTTAAAATATTTAAATTGTAATTATTTTACAAGGCAAAAAATCAATCATTTCATCAAACATTCCCGTTCCCGTGTTCATCTCCCGTTTTCTATTAAAATGGTCAAAGTCCTTAATGAAAATCTGCTTTATCAGCTCCACATCAGCCACATAAATAGTTGGAGCTCTGCCTTCATAAAACTGCAAAAAAATAGTATTTTAAAAATAATTCCATATAAAATAATTCGTTTTTTACTTACGCCAAACACTTTCCCATACTTTTTAACATTTTTAATATCCTCCTCATGCACAATTTTCCTATAAAGCCCAAAATCACTTCCTCCAATAAAAGCTGGCTTAGCCACAACTCCCAACCCCTCCAATTTCTCAAGCGTCCCATAAAACCATCTCGTATAAATTATTGCTGAAGTAACCACTCCAATTAAAACAGGAACAAAGTAAAACGCCAGCGTTGAGATAAATTCCCAAAGCATTTTAAATTTAAAATGATAAACGAGCTGTCATTTGACTAGAGCATAGCTAAAGCAGAACTACACGCTTACGCTATGGGATCTTTCCCCACCTATTTCACATGGGAATGTCCTTGGGTAGAAAATATCGATTTCACTTTCACTCTACACAGAAGCTTACGTGTTATGCATACTATGCTATTAGCAACAACATCTGCTTTCTCCTTTCTCTCCTCTGCTTTTGAATAGAATGGAGTTGTTAAAACCTCCCAAAATAATTTCTATCAAATGGAAATTAAAATAAAATAATTATTTCCATAGTAAAATGGGGTCGTGCCACGACTGCATGAAATATGCAGTTATTTACATCGCCGTCTTGTTTATGGTAGGTTTTAAAAAGTGAGGAATAGGTTGTGCATTAAAAATTTTATTATTTTTTTATAGCTCACGGGCGCTGCTATAGTTGGGCTCTCCGTTTATTTCGTTTTGGAGCAAGATATGTATATGGAAGTTACACCTGAGGATGGATATGGATACGTGGTTTATGGAGTATTATGGATTCTGATATTCTGCGGGTCAATAATGTTAATTGGGGGGATCACAGGATGTCTTGGAGGATTCAAGCAGTCGCCATCATTGCTTGCTGCTGTAAAGCTTTATAAATAAATACAATTCTATCCATTTTTAATAAATGAATAATCAATTCATCTTCTTTCCTAGTTCCTCGTGATTGTCTTAGTCATCTCATTAGCGGAGTTAATCCCAGGCGTTATCTTATATTTCAACCAAGACAACTTCTTCAACTATTTCCGGGGGCAAATGAAGAATTCTGTGCAGAATCTTTACGGAGTTGACGAGTACAGGACGAGGGGATGGGATTTGATGCAAAGACAAGTAAATAGCATATTTTTTTATATAAAAATTCGCTAAAATTATTTATTTTGTAAAACTTTAGATGCAATGCTGTGGCGCAACTAGTTTCAGAGATTACAGCTCAAATGTTTTGCAACGTGCCAAGTCTGATGGAATTATTGACACGGGTAATGGCCTACCCTACACGGTTCCCTATAGCTGTTGCGACGCCGCCTTTAGTGAAAGACATTGTGAAGCTGCAAGAAGCATTTCAATCACTACTTCAATCCCGAGAGTTGGCAATATAATCTACAAAGAGGTTAGAAAAATATTTCAAAAGCAAATTTAAACTTTACTAAATAAATTATTCATTTTTAGGGTTGCGCTGAAAAGTTTGTTGAATGGATCAAGTCAAAATCACCTTACTTTTTTGGACCTCTAATCATCATCGGTTCTACTCAATTGGTTTGCCTCTTCTTAATTGCCATCTTGATATGTCTTTATCGCTACCGACACAAAGATGAATTATAAATCAAAAGGATTCTCTATCTCTTATTTAAGAAACAATCGTGCAACGTTTTTTAACATCGATCAAATTACCAAGGAATTTCTTAGCTCATTAAAAACTTCGAAACTTTCAATTAGAAAGCAATAAATTTAAGAAAGACGTAGACAACGTATATAAATTTATTCCCTAAAAACATGAGAATATTATATCCCAAATGTACAAAAATACAATCCAAACTATGTTGATAAAACGGTCAATAATTTTGTGAACTCTGCTTTCTTATTGCTAGACCTAAATTTATTTACAAAGCGGCTCAAAACAATTTTATCCAAGTCGCTTNCTAAAAACATGAGAATATTATATCCCAAATGTACAAAAATACAATCCAAACTATGTTGATAAAACGGTCAATAATTTTGTGAACTCTGCTTTCTTATTGCTAGACCTAAATTTATTTACAAAGCGGCTCAAAACAATTTTATCCAAGTCGCTTGAACTGTACTCCGGCTCTGTCAAACTCTGCCTTGTTTAAAGTTACAATCCCAGCCCCAACGTGCCAAACACCATGGATAGCGTGACGAACCGGATTCTCCTTTCCAATAACGTTGTCAACGGCATCAGATATTTTCCTGAGGAAAATGGGGTTTGCTAGCTCCCTCTCCTTTTATATAATAAAATATTAAATGCTAAAAAAATATTTAAGTCAATTTTTAAAACTTACTTCTAATGATAGTCTAAACGGTGTAGGCCTCCCGAGCGCAGTTGGCAATAAAAATATTAGAAAAAATATCAACGACTTTTTGCTAAGCATTTTTTCAATATGAGCAGATTTAGTTACATAGAACTAGCTCATGTGTCTGAATAAATGTGAAATGGGATAGTGATAATAAGATTGTAAATTGGGTGAGACTCTCACCGTGAGAGTAAGCAAAGCAATTAGCACATAAGCTATTTAAAATGTGTTGGGTTGATCATAAAAGCTTTCATAAAGTCATTAGGAAAGGGAGACTCGCCCTGGGCGAGGACTCCTTAAGTCATTTGATCTTCCTGGCTTGTTTGTAATGGAATGCAAATAATCATGTAACAAACGAGTCTGGCATGCAGAATAAAAATTATTACAAAACCTGCAATTGTGCTAAAGGTTCAAAATATTTCTTTTTAAATTGCTATTGCCTTCCTTAATTTTCTAATTTGCCAAAGAATTAGGATAATCATAGTTGTGAATTGCATTCTAATTACATTTAACAAACTTTACTTGTACAATCTGGAAATTCCTTGATTAGCTTATATGTTGGCTTTGATTGAATACACTTTGAAAGTAAATATTTATAAGCTTGAGTAAAAATTTAAATGATGGTTTATAGCAGGTTGCATAAATTGTTCATTTTTCAAGTTCTTGAATTACCGAAGAAGATTAAAAAAGATTAAAAAAAGCAAATTACTACTCAAATATTAGATGAGCTTCAGCAAAACTGATTGTATGAAAGGTAAACAGCCTGTATCAACCAATTAGCTTAACATTTATCAAGTTCCAACTAAATACCAAGTTACATTTTCAATAACTGCTGTTCCTGTCCAAACTTTTAAAGCAATTCACACTTTTTCAGAAAATTAAAAATTAAAATGGTGTATCCCAAAGGAAATAAAATCGGAGGGGATAAAACTCTTGAAGATAAAAATAGTTTGCACGACAACGAGGTAAAAGCGTTCAACGACTATTTTCCAACCTTCCTCCAAACCCTGGTTGATCATCATAGCGAAGACATGCCGGAAATGAAAGTCGTTATTGAGTGGATGGTTCGTGTTCTCGAATACAATGTTTCAACGGAAAATAGAATAAGAAGGTATGAAAATGAAATAAAACAATGCATTTTTAATACCTAATCTTTTAATCTGGTCTTTTCAGAGGAATATTAGTTCCCATCGCATATAAATACATCAAGAAGAATCCAAACCAAGACCAAATGGAAAAAGCATACGCGTTGGGATGGATTATTGAACTGGCAGTAGCCTCTAGTCGTGTCGCTGTTGAATTAATGTACAATTGTAAAACAAGCAATAGAAAGATGCCCTGGTTCAGAATGAAGGGCGTGGAAAGCTTAGCAGTTAACGACAGTTTCCTCCTGTTAAGCTTGGCTTATCGCGTAACCATTTTATACTTTAAGGAAGAGACTTATTTTGAAGATTTGAAAGATGTCATGTTTGACACACAGCAAAAACTGACATTTGGATGCGCTTTGGATTTTATGACGACAAAAACAAAGGATTTGTCAAAGCTTACGGAAAAATATGACACGGTTGTAAAATATACAAGTAGCCCTTGTGCATTTTATCTTCCTGTGGCAGCCGCCCTAATACTAGCTGACAAAAGTGGGAATAGACTGTCAAAAGTTGAAGAGCTAATGCTAGACATTGGGAAATTAAGCAATGCTCAGGACGAATATTTAGATTGTTTTCAAGTTGAAAATGAGAGAGATGAAAGAGGTATTTCTATTAAACATAACAAATGCACTTGGTTTCTAGTCAAAGCGCATGAAAAAGCTACGCCGAAGCAATTGGAATGCCTAAAAGAAAATTATGGAAAGAGCAATCCAAATGGTGTGACAAGTGTCATAGATATTTTTCGCGAATTGGATTTACCACAAGCGTTTACAGATTTTAAGTCAAGTACAGAGAAAAGTATTTTTGGGAAGATCGAAATGCTCCCTAAGGATTTAGATAAGAAAGCATTTAATCAAATAGTTGAAGCATGTTTAAATATCAAGCCATTCGTTAAATAGTGTTTTGTAAATCGTTAATTTTTATTTCGTTTTGGTTTAATAAAATTTTAAAGATATGAAAACAAAATGAATACTTTTCTTAAAAAAGAAGTTGGGCAATATTTTCGGTTTTTCGTTCTCTGTGTGAAAATTGATTTGGAAAAAAGATTATAATCTGGTATAAATGTCTCGCTATAACATAAATAATATATTGCATTGTTAGATTGCCATTACTAGTAGCTTTTAGATACGATGATATTATAGTTTTATGTTTTACCAAAATACCAAATCATGGTTAATGAAAACAACTGTCAAATTGCATAAAATAATTTATTAAAATTTCCAATGATATAATAGACTGTCCCATTTTGTTTCCAATTACCCGTGAATAAATAATATAAATAAAATTAAACCTTGTCCAATATTCACGGGCTAAATTACAATGAAACTAATTTTATTAAGCAAGAGACAAGTCGTAAAATATGTCAATCTCTTGTAGAATATATTCAATAAACTTGTCAATTTGTTTGTGTGACATCAGAGCTTCTTCAGCTGTAACGGCAAATTCCACACCATCCACGTAGGAATACACAGCTATCACAATCCCTTTTAGTTAAAAATAATATGATGTATTTACATGATTTAAAATTTAAATAATATTGAACTTGCCTACTTGTCCAGCCGCAGCTCCAACACCAGCAGACATGCTTATTACTCTTCTCTCAAGTAATTCGTAATGATCTGCACCAACAGCAAAATTTGTGATTCCAACAGCGCATCTATTTCCCTTCACCAAACTGGTTAACCCTGTCGTAAGACTGCCTAAAATATTTGCTATGTATTTCCCCACAATTGGAATAGCTGATGATTTTCCTTTTGCAATTTCATTATCGCAAATTTTCAGCCTTGCTAATGGATCATTCTTATCAACCGGAAGTGTTACGACAGCTCCTGTCCTATAATAATTAACCAATTAATTAATAATTTAATTTCGCTCAAATAATAATTACTTTTTCAATCTTTTTACACACATATGATTTCTTAAAGTCTTCGGATGATTTGGTTTAGGCAAGATGAACCCAGCTTTTAAATCTCTTTCTCTTCCGGCATTTCCAAGCTGATCATCCAAACTTTTTGCACAGGCAGCGGCAATTGCTGAAGTCACAACTGATGGAAAGCTTACATTTAAGCTGTTCTTAATATTTTTAATCTTATCAATTTGTATAATCGGAGACTTTCTGTAAAGTTGCTTCCAAGCTTTCTTCTCATCCTCAATTTGCCACGGATGTGACCGTGATCTAAGCCCAAACACTTTCACAATTTCAT
>JAHZMU010001471.1:0-21371 GCA_027743725.1 Rambutsinella grinnellia
AACCTTCTTGTTTGTAGTAAAAGATTTTGTAGTCTCCAAACATGTCGAAGTTTCCACGTTGGAGCCATGAAGTAAGTCGAGGATTTAGCTGCGCTTCAGATGCCAATGACTTTAAATCTGTGGAGGAGTCTTCTGCCAGTTCATAGGAAGCGGATTGAGATGGGGATGAAGATTGACAATCATTTGAACCAGTAGCAGTCTCGCCTTCCTGTGAAACCGGCATATAATATTCAAGATTTTTGTATTGAATAAATTACAAAATTTAAATTTAAAAATGATTTGCAGACCTTCTTCTTAAGTGGAGATTGATTTCCTTTTTCACTCATCTTAACTTATTTATTTACAGATCACAATAATTTTGGCAATTTTTACTTTAATAAAAAAGTAACAAATACCTTACGTATAAATGAATACAAATGACAAGTAGAATGTCAAATTGCAATTGCAGCTGAAACAAAATTTTATGTACAAGCAAGTATTGGAAATTACACTCGTTTACTTCCACATGTAGATATTATGGTAATGCTAACAAGTTTTAAAAACTTGAATACATTATCATGGTATGGTGGGAGGTTTTATAGCGAATGCTGCAGTAGCAGCATATTATCCAGGTTGAAGATGTACCTACTCCACTCCGGATTTAAACAAAGATGTTCACAACTATAAGCATCTGCAATGCATTCCAGCACTGGAAAAAAGTGCATGTGAGTGTAAAGCCAATACGAGCTAGCCAAATGCAGCGTGCAACAAAGACTTGGCATGTGATGAGGGCATGAAACAAGTCATTAGAGACTTTTGCCTAGCTTCTTACTCCGTATTAAAATCAGTAATTTCATGAGTGCATTAAGTTCTAATATCCGATGGATTTCACATGAACGAAAGTTTTCCAAAAACTACAATTTGACAAGGGTTCCGAGTATTTACGCGACACTTTTTACCCCTTCCCTCCCAATTACTCATTCATTCACATCTTGAAGAAATTTATTTTCGTTCCTTGTCACCAATCCGTGCCAAAAAGTGACAATCATTAAAGAAAAACAAGGAAAAAGCCAACCCTTCATCAGCGAGATTATAGAGGAAATGAAAAGCATGTTGAACTTGAGGGTGAGAGGGGAGAATTTAAGTGGTTTTACTACCTTTTGGTCTTGAGTCTCTTGGCCACCTTCTAGTGGGGGAAAGTAGTCAACGATCTCCAATATTGAAAGAGAATTTCTATTTATTTGAGTAAAAAGAGTAATAAAATGAATGAAGGACGGTGATATTGAATGAAAAGAAGTTATGAAAGCGTAGGGGACACAAATACGGAAATGGAAGTTGAACATTATGCATCTAAAATAGCAGCTCATTTCCCTATTGTAAGATTAAGTAAAAACTTTCTCATGAGAGAAATTAAATGAGTATAAAGCAAGGACATTTGACACCAACAAGAACTTTTCTCCAGTATTGTGATATGGACAGTATGTTTTCAGTTTATCGCTGCATTTCGGGTAAAAGTTTTTAAAGGAAATAAAAGTGCAGCTGGAACAAAATTGGGGAAGGGGAAGTGCAAACTTGGAAGTGTAAAAAGGAAATTAATTATTATGAGTTTATAGCAAAACATTGAACTATTTAATCTGCTTTTTGGGCTCAAAACTTTCTATTATAAGCTTTTCACAAAATTCATAAATTCTCAATGCCAAGAGCTCCAGCTGGGAACTTAAATAATGCTCATCGTGCTGTAGGCATTATGGAACTTACAATCTAATTAGAACTTTAATCTGGTTATAATACTAATTTGTAATTATGCATTTTAAAATCGAATTTGAAAGGATGCAATTATGAAATTACTTTGAGATTGTGCATTTGAGAAAGCGCACGCCTTAAAGTTTGCATCTATTAAATTTTCATTATCAGAGAAAGGGACACTTGTTTTCTATTTTGTCTTAAAACGAAATGGAATAAAAGTTAGATGCCCTGGCCTTAATCATGGGACATAATCTTGTTGGCTTGTTGAACACGAAGAGGACAGGAAGATTTCCAATTTCCACTTTAAAAAATACGATTAACCTATGTAAGTGAAGAGGAAGGGGTGATGAAGAGCTGTTCAGATTTGCATTTTTATGAGGTTTGCGACAAAAGAGGTAGATGAAAGTCGGTATCTCAATTAATTTCGAATTTTATACAGCTTCAAGTTTTTTGTCAATTGGGATTGAATTCATTGAATGGATGTAGACAGATATGCTTTGAGCTTTTATGAAGCTTGTCAATCAGAGAAATAGAAATGCGATGGACATTTAAATATTGAAATGTCTGAAATACATTTTATTGAAAGTTAAATAATTTAATAACCAACCACAACAATTACAAAATCGTTCCACGGGATATGTTCATTTGAATACTGTATATCTGAAATGGTTTGCAATTAGTTAGACAACTACAAATACTACAATACAATACAATCTACTACGTATACTATAAGAACTTAAACTTAGGAAAAGAAGTAAAACCCTTTCCAACCCAAGACACTAAAGTTTTAAATATAATTGCATTTATATAAACTAGATGATGCATTTATAGACATGCTAACATTATTTAAAATGACGTATCGAAAATAAAAGAATTTCTAAAGCGGTCACAAAAAATTCCTCCACAATTTGCTATCGATAATATCGTAAAAGAAGACCGTAAATATAAATATGAAAAATAATATGCTTTAAAATATTTCCTTTCTGAAAGAAGAAGCCAAACTCGTCGCACTTAAACTTTAGTGTTCTCGCGAGCGCTGGTGGTCCGCAATAAAAGACAGTCACTTTACCCTTTCGTTGTTCAGCAATTTGTTGGAAAACCTGTAATCAAATTAAAAATCATATATAACGGCGTGCCCCATCACCCTTTCATTTTATTCGGATATAAAAATGAGAGTAAACGATTTCTCACTTTATTCCAGTTTGGTCTGCCAGCATTAGTCCTCGTTTTCAATCCTGTTATTAGGTCTCTCTTTTCCTGAAATCATGAAACGAGTAATATTCAAAATGTGCTTCAAGAAAATTCAGGTTACATCAAAAGTAAAAATCGAAAAAGTCACAAATCTAATAAAACTGTGGAGTTTGACAAATGCAAATAATATTTTATAATAAAATTCTTTTCATAAGAAATATGCACAAAGAATAAGTTTTAGTTCTTCATTTAAATGAAGCATCTCTGCTGTAATTTCATCGGAGGAGACTATATAAATTCCGTACATGTTGTTCTCAATCACTTGTTGACTCCCTGATTACCCTTTCGATAGTATTTTGGATTTTTAAGCTGGCATTTTCTTTTCTCAAATTGACATTTTCTGTTCTCAAACTGGCATTTTCTGTTCTCAAATTGGCATTTTCTGTTTGCAAATTTACTGATTGAGTAGACGAAGATGAATTAGCGGCGATAGGTGAATTATGAACCTCACGGTTTGTAATGATACGACGAGGCTTCTTTGTAGGAAAACTTTGAGGGATGTCGATTTGTGTGGGACTAATTGCACTTAAAAATGGACGACCTACTTCTCGATTAAAATCATCCAACGAATATCTTGACAAGTTTAAGTCTTCCTTGTTAGTACTGGAATCATTGTTGAAAATGTAAGCATCATATGAATACTTTTTCGTGATTTTGTGTTGTAAAACAAACAACTTATAAATCTGGTCCGGCTTACTCATCCTATTATTGTTGACTTGTATATTATCAACAAAAATAGTTCCACTGTACATGTATATTTCATAAATAGCCTTTGCACGCTGCACTGCATTAAACAATAAACGCAGAGCTTCATTTACGTTGGTATGCTGGTAACAGCAAATAGATATAAGTCTTGCTTTAGTATTGCAAAAATCTGACAAGTGGCCTACATGACAATCAATAGGACGATTGTCAGTTTTTGTGACATGATGTACAATGGATTGCAAGGGGATGAGAGTGTCAATAACCTTACTAAAACTTCCATATTTCTTAACTAACTCTTCTGCTGGCTTAGCCTTTCTTTCGCTTCGCCCTCGTTTAAGGTTTGGCTGTATCAGCTTCTCGAACAAAACTGAAGCCACATTGTGCACTGTATCTAAACTGAACAACAAGTTGTCTCGAGGATAGTAATCTAGTCCTAAATCACCAAACTCTAGTGACCTGTCATACAGCTGTAAATCTTGTAATTTTTCCGGTCTAGGTTCTGGAGTTGTGTAAGGGACAAGTTGATTTTCAGTTATTTCGGGTAAATGGGATCGTTGATGTCGCTTGTATCTGCCTCCTGGCACCGCTCTATTACACCACCAACATAAGGCTTGATTTACACTTAAAGCACTTCGACAAAAATGCAGATTGTGAATCCCTAACGAAGTTCTAAAAGCAAATTTAGCTACACAATCTTCACCTTCACATCTAAACTGAAGTCGCGCTTCCGGAATCGTCATTTTATAAAACTTTAATTGACCGTGATTAATTCTTCCCTGTTCTAAATACTGATGCTCATCTGGGACTTTCGCCTAAATACACGTTGATGTTGTGATAAACAATTCATGATTTGCATTTTGGAGTTACGGCGTTGGGACTTTGTTACAGCAGAGATGCTTATTGTTTCCGATATGAGAAGCAAAAAAAATATGACTTACGATCCAGAAAAAGTCCACCTGTGATGAGATTTACAAGAGTTATAAAAACAAGTGCATTTTCAAAGCAAGTAAATAAAACAATTTCGGGGGAAATGTGCAAAAACGCTCTTATCACTTGAATAAAACCGTTAATCATAAACTAGCTTGCAACACATAAACGATTTCACAAAATTACATGCAAAAAAGCTTGTAAGTGAAACGGAAATACCGTTGTATAAACTCATAAATTGAAGCAGATTAAAAGAAAGTATGAAAAAATGTTTGTCTGCTGCCATTTACTGCATAAATGGTTTGGTTGATGATGAACGAATTTATCCCTTGTTGCGAATTGTCAAACATGCAATTCTACTTTATGCTTCAGTTTAATAACGCCCCCACAAAGACATTATAAAAAGGTACAATAAAATTGCCATTCTACCTTCTTCAAATTGAGCACGGACTGAGGAAGTTCGCCACACCATGTAAACTCGCAATTAGGACAACAAATCCTGGACGCCCAATACCGATGCATAATAGATTGAAGTATACTTGCAAAAGGAGTGACCCCAATTCCAGTGGCAATAAGAACAGCATGCTCTGCACGAAATATATGGCTGGAAGGAGCTCCATATGGGCCATCTAAATAAATCTGGAAATGAAACGAGAGAGAAAGAGAAATAGGCGTAAAATGCAATAATCAAATCAAATATCAGGTCCTATTTTATTGTAGAATGTGCTATGTAGTCAAATGATTAGTGCTCTACACGAAAAAACTATTTATGACTCTACCTCCAGAGGACGTCCAACAGCTAAAGATCCGTGCTTGGTATTTGTTGTTCCCAAAATCGGATGAAGCTCGTTGGCTTCAGAATCCAGCTGTGGGTCCACTTCCCTATTAACATTGCCACCACCAACACCCAGTCTCCCTTCCTCTGCAAACTTTTGCTCACTTCCAATAATTCCTACAACCGTGGAACTAGTGATGTTCATATCGGCATGACTTTCCTCATAACTAGGCGTTTTCAGAGCAATCACTGTTGGCTTATTCCTCATATATTTAAAACTTGCTGCGGTAGTCCGGCGGGCACGTACGTTGCCAACACTGCTCTGATTCCCGTTTTGCACTGATTTCTCCTCATTATTCTCCATTTCGTTAACGGAAAGGGAGCGCTGAAAGTAAGCTGCCGAGCTGCGGTTCCTGTATTAGGTTTCCCCAAAAACAAAGCAAAATGATTTATAGACAGGAAAGCACCCAACATTACTCACGAGTGTGGTGTTCACATACTAAAAGAATGTTTAAAATAAAAAAATTATCACCCACAGCATTTTGATTTCCCGTTTTTTCATCCGTTCGTGGACATTAGGAAGGGATTTGGTTGATGTTAGTTTCGGCTTGGGTTTGGTCAGGATTGGCACATTCTTTTCGCGGATCATTGCATCGCACTCGTTTACTGTGTCCACGGTCGAACTGGAACTGTACATTTCTGTGGTGAAAAAATAAATGGAGAAAATTATTACTTTTTTGCAAGTCAATTTGGTCTTCTGTCATGTCCGAGAATAAATTGCACGGAATGCTTTGACCTCTTTAAAATACACGACTAACCATTATTTCCTCCACCGACAGTTGATTTGGAGCTTGTGGGGTCTATTGACTCTTGCGAATCACTTATGCCAACAGTAGGCAGCCGTTTCCTTTGGTCAGGAATTGGCTTTTCTGCATCAGTGCCGGATATCCTTCAAACAGCACGGAAACATGGTCATAAGCATTTTTCTTTCTGGTTCATACTTTTATGCAAATTTGCTCTTACATGTTTCCATTTTCAGATTTCCGGCCAGCCCTTAATGGCACCCTCGTACTTTGCTTTGCAAGGCACGCCAGATTATCACTATACGATTTCAATTTCTCTTGCTCCTTTTCAAAGTACTCAAATAATCTGCTTGTCCATTCACCACAAGCGCGGATATGTAACCAAATGGCATCTAATAGGATAATATCAAAACATTATTGTTTCATCAACAATTTGTACATCTTCATTAAAGCCCAAAACCCACCTTCTTGTTCTGGTGCACTACTAATGGTAAATGGGTGCCACTCTGACTTGGCAATCTTCGGTATCCTCACAAAAACATAGTCTCCAGGATGGAAATCAAAATTGGGCGGTCTTCGAATAACTAAATGAGTCACTTTAGATGGGAGTAAAATGCCAGAACTGACACACGTCCGTCCTCGGCCCATTCGCCAATTATAATATCTCAACGCCTATAAAAATTGAAGTTAGTTAAAATGCAATATTTTGTGTAGTAGATTTCATTTAACCATGATTTGATATGTATTTCTATTATAGTAGTTTACCTGTTCAATCAGAAATATAATTCCTGGAACCAAAAACCATTTCCAGAAGTTGGGCGCATGAACTATCAGCAAAACCCAAAAGGCGTAGTAGAGCAAATGTGTCCAGTAAAATACCTGGATTGTGATTAAAGATAATTATTCCCAAATTATTTGGTTACTAAATGCTTCTCTAATTTAATTAAGCTAATATTAATTTTCATACTTCGAAACATCCCCCACGTCGAACAAATGGCATCGATCCAATTATCATAACGGTCAATATGATCATTAGGAGCACTCCGCTGTTGAATGCATAGCCTGGAATGAGTCCAAGACTTAATATTCCTTTCTGACTAGAAGTCTGTGGATCGAAGAGAAATTGCATGTAAGTCCAATTTCCAGAATTTACTGGGCAAGCCACACTCGTGTTTGTCATACAGTCTCCCAATTCCCCTTTTGATGGCATCAATCCCGTAGCTAAAATTTGAAAGTAAATTTTAAAGTTTGTTGAGGTATTTGAGTCAATAGGTCAAATGGTAAATCACTTACAAATATTTACGAGATGCATGACAGTATGAAGGACGGCGAAGAAAAAGATGAGCTGTCCAGTCATTTTGTGAAACTTTATGTGCTGATCTATTGGAAGAAACGCGGATGCGCCCCGTGACCTTAGGAAAGTAAGACATTGTCGCAGCATCACTACCACGATGAAAGTGCAGTTGAAATTCAGACATTGACCTGCAATGAATTTATCATCATAGTTCAATTACGTAGACAAAAGGTAAATGTTAAGTAATGTTGTTACCTGCTCCTCTTGCTAAAACAAGGTAAGTAGTCGCATTCGGATTTTTCTCATGGAACTTTACACAGCGCGAACTAAACAAGGCGATATTTACAAAAACGTATATGAGACGCCAAATTAAGTAGACGTAGTTATTTTTAATGTATCTGATTGAAAATTGGTGAGGCTTCATGTTTTTTATCCAAGTCATCATTGTTGTTCCTTTCTTCGGCTTTTCTGGAGGAACGAGCCATTGGTCAAGCCTACACAATAAATCGTAATAGCAATGTTTAAAAAAAGTTAATCAATGCATTTTCATTTCTAGATATTTTCTACCCACATTATTGACATATTCTCTAAAAGCCCAGGATGTTTTTTCAGTTGAGCTTTCAACGCATCAAAATGCAATGCTCCTTTCCCTTCAACATCTGCATCTTCGAAAAGCGCTCGAGTAAGTTCATCTGCAAAATAGATTGGAATCAGTACTTCTCAATCTGTTTCAATGTTTAACATTTTATTTTTGGTTTAATGGAATGATTTTGTTACCAGTTTGCGTGTCACTAAATTTCATGCCATTTTCAGCTAAACAAGCACGAATAACCTTTCCCAGCTCTTCGCACCGAATCACCCCATCCCCATCAACATCATAAACTTTGAAGAGGAAACGGATTTTATCATCCGCATCTTGTCCAGCGAATTGGTGCATGGCGTCAAGAAACTCGTGGAGGGAGATAGCCCCAGAGCCATCTTCATCGAAAATGTCGAACACCCGGTCCACAAAGAACTCCTGTCGAGATTTTCAGTATTTTTATAATCTGCGTAGTTTTCTCAGACAAAATAGAAATGGATTATAAAATTCATACATTTTTCGTTTGTATAATTCTCTTAAAGTCCTCCTTCTTAATCTCATTTCCATCACCTACATTCTCGCGGAACAATTTCTCCAAGAAAAGGATATTTTCCTTTGTTAATCGACTGCTTGACCTGTTTGAGTTTTATAATTTTTTAAAATACATTTTCTTGATGAAGGTTGAGCCAAATTATTAATTAATCGATTAAATTACCTGCTACTGCTCAACTGTGAAATAAATTCCATAATTTGCTCTGCAGTAACGACACCATCACCATCACGGTCAATTAACCGGAAGAATTTTGTGAGTACCTAAACAAATTAAAAATTGAGCTTTTTAATGATAGAATCCCTTTTTAATTTGCTTTTCTTATAAAATAATTTTGTCTGATACATACTCTCGCCATATTTTTATATAATTTCACGCATACACATTCAAACCACACATAAACTGAACAACAGTCACACACCTTAATTCAAATACGACTGGAAAGTATATCTACGAAGAAGCATTTTAAATTTTAGGGAATCTCTACTGCTACTAAAAATAACCCCCTTACATTTTTATCTCCAAAAATAGTACGAAACTTTTCAAAATCCACATTGTCATCCCCACAGACTGCGTAAGTGACCGATTCTACAAGCTCCACGAAATCCACGCGACGGTCCTCCCTAATTCAAAGAAACACATGTGTTAAAATTACTATTAGGAGGAAAACTAGATCTCTACTTTGTCACGCAGATTAAAACCTTAAAATCTGGAAGTATCATTCGATTTCAAGAAGACACTATAAACTATCCATTGACATTGATTTCAACAATAAATCTCTGCGCAAAAGATTCCTCCTTTGTCCTATCTAAACATGAGTTGAATCAGAAATTCCTTAAATTTGTGAATTTGTCTTATCTCCAGCAAGGTAAAGATTGAAAATGCAGAAACCAACTTGATCTTTACGAGTCCTACCACATGGTGAAATATTTACATGTAAATATACACAATGAAAAATTTTATATGCTCCCGTACCTTCATCAGTTTTTATAAAAAACATATACGAATGCACCGCATGCACAGATTTTACAACGATTATAGCAAAACTACCAATTATTTATCTGTTCTGGTGTTGCCAATTTGTTTGTACATGTATATGACAAGAATGAAAAAAAATCTATCAACATTCCTGGAACTCTCAAGAACCCTCTTAGATAGTATCTCTTCAGTCTCCAGCGATCTACCGATTTTACGGCAAAAAATGTAAAAAGTTGCATGAGTGAAAAGTATAACCTTTGGGTGATCTCCGAACAACCAGTTTTATATGATTGTTTGGTCATATCATGCCACCGCCATCATCAATCCTCCCTAATTCAACTCTTTTTTATGAATCAGACAATAATTTACATAAATTCACGATTTTCTTCTGTAAAACTATGAGGGAAAAATCTAAACAAAAAGTGTTCACTTGTTCACTAAAGACTCGTTTTATCCAGGTAGTCAATTGGAATGGGAAGGTCGTTGTTGTAATTGTAAGTGTTGGAAAAAAGGTAAAATAACTTGCAAACACTTTGCAATTATCGACCATTGCCATTATCATTATACTTAAGCTTGTTCGTTTAGTAGATGGGCCAAAATGAGGTAGTCACGATAAAAGATGTAGTGCCTCGGAGCTATTCTATATAGCTGTTAATTTAGTGATTAATTATAGCTATGATATCTGAGAATTGCTTTCTGTATGTCTTTAATTATGAACAAGTAGTTAACAGGTTTGTATTGAATAGCGAGTAAATATTATGCCATCTAAAGAACATCATCAGAAGTAAAGACCTTTCTCAACTGTAAAGTGTCAAGTGTTAACTGATGTAAATTACCAAATTAAAATAGCCATCAAATAACTGCCCGTTCCTGATTAATGGTTAAACAGAGGCTATAAAAGTCCTCACGTGAGGAGCTTTATGACTACTTGTTTTTTGAATTAAACGTGCTTGGGGCAGACTTGCTATGACATGATGATGAACTTTGTTGTTGGTCGTGAGTCATCAATGATAGCTGTCGCAAAACAAAGTTGCGCCGCCGGAGAAAAATTGTAGAATTTTAATAAAAAGTAACTTACCTATTGGGACCAGTTCCCATAAGGCGTAATTTGAGGAATTCAATCCACTCATGTTGGTTGAGTTGTTTTTGTTGCTTTTTGTCAAATAGGTCAAAGAGCTTCTGGAGGAGTTCCTGTAATTTAAAAAATATGTTATTGAAAATGCTACAGATTATTAGACTATGACATATTATTTCATCTTGCAGTTGTGATATTATTCTTTTAAATAAATTTTAATCATTCCTGAATCTGTTAAAACTCTGTTTAACTCTTTGCCATCACATCTCGGTCTTTTTAAACGCGTTTGGACCTTTTAAAAGGCTCATTATTAGCGCGCATTGAAAATTGCCTTGTGTTAAAAAAGTTGGAATTGATTTGGGTAATTGGAATAAAATGCGACGCAGATCTGTACAGAAAATTTACTCGTTTTGTCCAAACTTTATTTTATCACCATTTAAATCTATCATTTTTGTCCAACTTTTGGATCATCATTAAAAATTACTGTTTTAAATTGCTTCCCACAATGAACAATGGATATCATATATCAGAACACCACAAGACAGCCTTGAGCCTGACCTCGGTTACAGTTCTGTCAGTTAAGGAATGAATGAATTGCACCTTTACCTTTCCAAACTTAATCGAAATGCCAATCCAAATTATTCACGTTTCAGAACTCAGAACGTCTGTCTCAATCAAGTATTGAATGAAGCTTGCAGATTTGCAAAAGCTATAAAAACTAAGAAGGTCTAATTTTTCTAAAGAATGGAAACCATGAACTTGAGATGATAACGAGAATGATTTCAAGATAAGATAAATTGTAGTGTTGCATGCAATGTATCGACCTTTGCCCTCGCGGTACGATCATTGCAAAATTATTATCACAGAGCAGAACAAACTAGTTTATCAACGGTTTTTGTATCAATTTCTAACTACTGTGTCCAGGTAAAAAGAGAAGAGATTACGCAACTGGTCTTTAGATTTTCCTTACTGGAATTTCAAGCGCCTAAGATTTATGACGTTTCTTATGACGTATGCCTAGAACTTTATAATATTTTATATATTTAAGTATACTAGAAGAAAGGTTATATAATAAATATTGGTTATCTGTTATTGGGTGCTTCCCTATTTTTCTGCCCGCTTATGTAATTATGGGCGGAAAATTAATCAAATAAGAACTTTTTAAATACATATTTGTATTTGCAAAAAGTTTATGCAAAAGAATTATAATTCTGAGCAAAATCGACAGACATTCATTTGTTCCTGGATAACATTTGTCTGTGTATCCCACGTATCATTCAAGTTCATGAACTTACTTCCTCTTTTCCAAGTTTTGCGATAAATAGGTATACAAACCTGTTTTATTATATACGGAGAAGCTGTACAAGCATAATTTCATGTTAATTCTTTGCCTTTTATTCCAGAAATAGAGATAAAAAGATTATAACATCTATTACTTAACAAATACTAGGGATTTTTTTATTAGATCACGCTGATGATCATAATCACGTCACAAAGCAATATCTTCCGACAGACTAATAGACTCCCACTGTGTTTACAAAATTAAATAAAGCCTTTATTAACATGAATTGTTTGATTAATCATTTCATGTTTGTTTTTATATTAACATGTCATTTTTATCACAATATCATCACCATCATACAAACAAAAAATACTTTGTGAGAAATTGCACGTATTCAATGAATCTGATTGAATCATTCCATTCAGATCTAAAAATGAATTAGCCTACCAAGGACATTAAGATGAATGCAAATTAGCGGAAAGTATTAAAGTATTTCGGTAAACAAGAGAGTTAATTCATTAAAATCTGTATTGATTTAGTCTATGCGATTATGATCATTCAGGAGTGGAAGAATGACGAGAAAACCTCCGCTAAACAATATCCGATAAAATCAAATCGGAACAATGCGTGAGGTTAACTCTGTGTGTGGTGATGACATGAGATATTTTCAAATCTGCCAACAACCTACTTTCAATAGTCCAATTATCTAATTATTATTGAGATGAAGATACACTATAATTTGCAATAGCATTCATCACAAATAGTTTCATTCAAAACTTTTAGAAAAACAATGGACTAATAGTTCCCTACGTACCTATCTATTATCTACGTAATCTAAAAAACCAACATTTCTAATTTTGTTTGCGGAGGAGATGTAATACGTAATTTATGGGAGTGTACAAGAAAATGCCGACAAACTAATGCTATAAATATTTCATCTCTAATACACCCACAAATATTCGTTAATCATTTATATACTATCAGTTTTGTATGAAAATATGTCAAAGACGGAGATATGAAGTCTTGCCGAAAACGACTTCGCCTAAAAATATTTAATATGCATATGATAATAAGATGTATTTATTGGTCCAGTTTTCTTCAACTGTTTGGAAAAAAACGTGATAAAAAAAAGAGTTCCGTGATGACTTCATCAAACTCTGCTGATCATGATTTTAGCCAAGCCAAACCACAGCTAACAATGGTATATCGCTATGAACTGCCTCAATGAATGGGGTGCACTTTCGTCTAGATCGTCTGACAGTGAATTGGGTAGTGCGTGTGCGAGTAGCCGTCATGAATGAATAGTAGCAAAGTCTAAATTGAAATAGGGTGGTTATGTGGTCTGGTTTCATTATGTTTTTTTGCAAGTTATTCCAATAAAGTTATTTGCGTTTAATCTAGTAGCTTGATCGAAATCATGACCGTGCAGAATATCAACTTCCAAAGCTAGATTACTAGTATTTCCCAGATTTTTTGTCAAATATTCTTTTTTTAGATAGGTGAGTGGGACAAAAGATGGTAATAACCCGGACCTATGAAAAGAGTTACAGTATTAAACTATTAGCTTTTAGATTCAGTGATATGAGACATGTGCGCATTCCATGTGACCACAATTTTTTTGCAAATTTAATTGAATTCGTTTAAGATGCTCGTACTACTTGCTTAAAATATAAAATTTGCATATTATTTACAAAAAAATAGATTTGGATTAGAAAAAAAAGTAGGAAGGATTTTTTTAGTTTGACTTTTGAGGCAACAATACCGTCATTGCAGCTTTCATTTATTGCCCCAACGCACTCATAATAATGTGAATTGCACACGGAAAAGGCCAATAAATAATGAACTGTCAGTTTCCCTTCTCGAAATTATAACTTCACAAGATTTTATGGAAAACCCATAAATTCGAAAAAAGTAAATCACACCTCTTGGTTCTATCTAACCCATCTTCTGTGAAAAGAACCCTTCCAGCGATAATCTTGGGTGTTTACATTTAGCGAATGTGCTTCCGGCGCATAATTACCATATAATTTTATACCGACTAGCATAATTCTTTGAAAAAAAATTTCGACAATATACCAACCTGTTTATGGCACAACCTCAAGAACGTATCCATATTAATGCCATCTTTGTGATCTGATGACCGTACAATCTCCTTGCGAAAATCGCGCAAAATAACTCTTTGCAAATCAAAACCAGGCTGTTCCTTATCACCATCATCAAAACTATCAGAGCTTCGAGATGAAGGTGGAAATCGTGGATCATTTAGTCTCTGCTTTTTTACCCCAACGCCTGAAATATTAGACACATCCTCGGGCTCACTTTCTTCAGGGATGAAAGCTAAATTGTCATGACCAACTGTTTCGAATCTTTTCACATTGTTTTCACGTGATATCACAGCTCCTATACCTGCAGAGGGTGGTGGGGTCGGAGGGGAGGATCTGTCCCTCAAAGTCAACTCTAAATATTCTGGAAGTGTAGAACTAGATGAGTTATTACTTTTAGTCTTGTGATCAAAACTTCCATAGTCTGAGCTCAGATCTGAACGTTCTTCATCACTACTACTTCCCCGACTACTGGCGATGTCCGTTAGCTCCTCGCAGTCAATCCCGATTTGATCGGAATCACTTGATCTTGAATGAGTTGTGCTTCTGGACAGTGTCTTCTTTGGTTTACTTTTCTTTTTGCCATTTACTGTGCCAATGTCAGTCTCATTTTCTCCAATTTTTGCATTCACTTCGGGTGATTCCGGTAATTCTTCCATTTTGATGGAGACTTCAGAGCGGAAAAGTTTGCCTTGCAAGTTTTCCTTTTCTTTCTTGCTTTCTAGATTTACCTCAGTCTTATATATCCCATTTGTCTTTGGGTCGGGGCTATCGTATATCTTTAATGGCATTTCTGGATTGCTCTTTACAACATTAGTCAAGATTGGATCTGATTGTTGCCTTTCCCCGTCAGCACTCACTTCAGTTTGATGGACGTTGTCCTTGACCATCTTGACTAGATTGAAACACTTAAGTTTCAGTAATTTCTTGAATATTGATAATATGAGTTTACTACGGCGTGTGGTCACTTGTCTTAGTACGTGTGAAATTTAAGAATTCCCGTCTTTGATGTTGACTGTACGTGAGAACTTGAGTTGATACGTACGACTCCGCCGCAGCGATTATGAAACAACACTGGACACCCAACTTATGAGTGAAAGATTGACATTTACAAAAGATATCCAAACTCGCCCGCAGCCTAAACTTGATCTAAAGGCGGAGGCTGTCCAACTCCGTCGTTTTTATAAATAGTTTTGCTCATACGGGCTAGCCCATCCTCGACTGAAACGTTGAAGTACGTACGTTTTAATAATCTTTTAGTAATAAATTCGCCTTCGAATCATTTTCATATCAGACTTCAGCTTCCTTTATTATGATGGTCAATAGCACGAACTTGATTTACCTCAATGATGTAATTTCAATTAATAAACAAATGGTTTGCAGAGCTGAAACGTAGAGAAAGTCATGGAATACAAATGAATTACATTTGCGTTACCTGCGGCCTTGCAATAGATAAGATATTGCGTCAAAGCTTTGTTGATATTTAACAACTATTCAGCAGAATTAACAAGTTAACACAACAATTTCTTGAAATTTGACTGATGATTTCATTTTATTTACAAAATGAAATATTTGCATTAATTTGATTGATGATCAAATAAAACCGTGCCGCCCAGAAATCCTCCGGAGAAGCTTTTGTTAACTTCAAACTTACGTCCGAATTTGCCTTGCACTATTTGCTCTTTAAATTCATTTGCACTCTATAAAAATGTGAAGTTCGCATGATTCAATTTAGCACTTTAATCAAGTTTTAATACAGGAAACAAGGAGTAGTCACTAGTCACCCATTTCACAAACCGAAGCGCCGGCACACACGTGAAAATGTCAATTATTGACCAATAATGATATTCATGTTTCGCACGTGCCAAGAAGATTTCGTCAAGACTCAATCATTAATCGGTCAAGTCCGCAGTGACAGAGTGAAACAGATAAATTGATAAAGGCTTGAACACCCACGCGCTAATCTGAGATGGTCACCTTCATCGCAAAATTCTTCCAGTCATTTGAATTATTAGCTCTTGCGCGACAAAATCTCACACTGTATATTTCACGACTGAAATTAGATAATAATTTGTTCCCAAATGCCAAGACCGAGAAACAAATTTGACTACAACTGAATAAAAACGTTAAAAAAATGTTTTCAGACAGTCGCAATCTTCATCTTCACTCGCATCCAAACGATGAATACTTTGTTTGCTACAGTTTTACATTATAATATGTATATGCTAATTCCCAAAATAAGGATAAGTAAGCAAGGGTGTTACACGTCTATTTCAAGCATGTAATCACCATACAATTTGGTCCATATTAGTTCATCCAAGAATATATAGTCCACTTGCATCGCAAATTACAATGTTTTCCTTACACTAAACCTTCAGGATGCATGGACATGTTAGAGGATGGCTTAATTCACATTTCCTTTCGTTTTCAACAGGTATTCAAAGCAGTACTAATCCAGTCTTGTACAAAGTGTGCTTCTGGGAACTTTTTTCATGATGACTTTTTTTCTTTGAGACTATTTTTGCAACATGGGGAGAAGAATAACCCTACAGGTATAAAAATGCTTGTAGTTTTAGATCTCTTTTCCTACCTATTCATGTCGCTAAATATGCGACGTGCCTTCTACACTTTTTGTATTGTTTTTAGGTGTGTTATGCTTATGCTAATCCATGCTTTGGTTGCATAAAAATAATAGCAATTGAATTTAATGTTACAAGCGATTTATATTTAAATGACAGAGATAAAGCTGGGATGTCACTGTTGAACAAAAAGTATCGTTTTCTTGATTGTAGTTTATTTTCAGTGTTGTTGTGTAATACAATAGCACACGTTTGCAAACGGAATGATATTTTGGATCATTTAATTCAAACTCTAATGATGCGTCTCATCTCTTATTATAAAGGCCACGCTATAAATGATGCAATCTGAATTTATAGTCTAAATATTCTATTAGAAGATAAGCTTAATATAACACTCATTAATTATCAGTTTTTTTACTAAAAGTTTACGTGAGCAAATGACCACGAATATTTTGTAAGCATAAGAAGTAGCTAATGTAAGAAGTTTGTTGATTCTTCAGGCAATAAAGACACTGCACCGCTGCTGGATACCACTTCATATGGCAAAAAAATAACTCGAGGGATAAATTATTAAACTGAAGAGCGTGCAATGACGAGTTTTATTTTTATAATGATGAGCAGAGATGATGATGAATGTCTGGAATCTAAACTGCAATGAAAGATAGTGCATTTACTGTTTTTCAATAACTCGCGTATTTTTTTCCGAAACTCTTATTAGCGAATATTGATTCTGGATTTGTCATCAATTATTCGATAATTAACTTTTCCTCTTTAACAAAAGAACAAAAGATGAGTGCATTTGATAAATGATTTAGGATAATAATTGCTGGAGGGGAAAAAGGGATGGTCATGATCTAACGAAACCGTTTTGTCATCATTGTCCAATAAGTTTCAGAGCTGATCACGATCTTGACCTTTGTCACATCTATCATTTCAGAGGAAAAAAGATTTAAAAAAAAACACGCCAAGACAGTCTGCATATCGATATCGAGAACCTCAATGAAAAGGTAGATGAGCAAGTTATCAAATGACATGATGGGTTCTCCAGCCAAGCCTTGTCTAAGAAACAATTTCAATTTCACAGCTCTCACAGACACATCGTACGATTCTGTTGCAGATTATCAATTATCATTCGCATCAATTCGCATCAATTATTTGACAATGATATTAGTTTTTGCCTCCAGTCTTGGAATACTAATTAGCTTGTATCACCACCTGAAACCACTAAAGCCAACAATCACGATGACATCTGTAAAACCCCATTCTTTACTGGGTAAGTACTAATAATAGAAGAATTGCCAGCTCATCCATTAAGAGACTTCTATGCATTAAAAATAGTTAAGAATGAAACCAAATGAAGAAAGCTATACGCGTCGTGTTTCAAATGTCATTATACACAGTCGTACCAGGTAAATCCATTTGTTCCAGTGATTTTATGCGGAAAAGGCCAGAAGGGATTTACACTGGGTAAATGCACTCGGCGAAGTTTGAAAGGAAGAGTGTAAAATATTTTTCTAATTTTAACAAAGCCATATATGGACCTGCTGAAATGCTACCGCCATCCCTTTCCTCCTTCCACACTTTGCAAAAAACATATTTTCTGCATTATGGATTATGATAGTTCTGGCGATGATTTCATTTCATGTTAGATCAATTTGCAAAAAGGTAATTTGCAAGATGAGACTGCATGTTTATAATGTTTTTCTGGATCCATTGCAAATTACCATTTTTTGCAAATCTCTTTGTGTATTTTCGAGACATTTTTGTCCGTTTTCAAATTTTGATGTTCACACAAATGTTTTCGGGGGATGTTCTGGATCTAGACTCATTGGTTGGGTTTAGATAAATAGATCTAAAATCGTGCTCAAGCCATCTTTTTGCTTTCTATCATAACATCATGATGGAATTCCCCGTCATGATATTGTCACTAATCTCTCTCCAAGCCAAGATCAAATCTGGATATTATGACGTAAATTTTTCAAGAGAAGAGGGATTTGATCATCAATCGGATAGTTACGTGAATCACGAGATCCGGTATTTAATCTTGGGAGTAAAGACTAATCAGATTTATTGATAAATCGTGTTCATACTTATTTTTAATCACACGAATCCAAATAATTATTGTCGAAAAATCATTAAGAATGTCACCGAAAGGACAATGAGATAGTCGATGTCACACCAATCACCACGCTTTTCTCACACGTCAATAATGGTATTTTGAATATCAAAATCAAAATCGTCTTAAAGCTCTTATTCCAAATTCCAACATTTATTAAGCTATTATTTTACATATTAGTATTTCATCTACAATGACAATGCAACAACAATGTCATTACAAAGTGATAATTTTAAACGAGGCTGTCGGTACACTTGCGCCAAGGATAAATCCACAAAAAATTTAATACCCTATTACGACTAATTGCCACGTAAGAAATTAAGAAATTACAATTTTTGCATAAAAACATTTTGAATCAGACCATGTTCCCTTTACAGCCTCCCTCTAACAGTTACAACAAACAGTTTCCGCTTCCTTCTCACCGCAGGCTCAGACAGACTTGTAAAGGTCGTATATTTATCCTGAAATACATAATTAGATCTTCCTAATTGCTCTATTCATGATCATGACAAGAATCGTTAGGTGAGTAGCCTTCCGTTAAGACTTTCACCTTAAACAAGTTGCCAAATTCGCTAATAAAAGCTTGATTATCACGTCATATTTTTGCACCCCGCTTATTAACACAGCGATAACAATACTTCATGAAGAACCATAATTTTTACGACTAGAGCGAATCAATGCTGATGGAGTGTGGATGTGTTATTACCAAAAAGCTTTAAAAGCATTTTAATGCGAATGTAAACGCAGCTGGACATCTCGACAAAACAACAAACTCATAATTACTTGCCTCACGGCTATAAGCCGTTAACATGCAAGATGAATTGCGTAATGATGATCATAAAAATTATGAGACTCGGCAACTGGACCTTATTAATATGGACAAGTTTGTGGTAAGTTTTGTATAAACATTATAATTTTTGGCAAATTTTATGCACATATTTTTACAAGAAATTTGGACAGATTTGATGGAAAGTTTGAGTATCGCGTCGTTTAGTATTTTCTTTCGGGAATCCACGATTAAATTCAGTGCAGGTAGATTTGTCATTTGCTATTCTCAGAAATTATTTCTGTCATCCCTTCCGCCTTACCCCTCCACAGAAGCTCAGGTGTTCAAAAACCTAGGTATTTCATAATTATTAGCAAAACAACAAGCGAAATTATAGTTTCCAATTAAAAGGAAACAATTAAGAACTGTTGACAAGATCTACGCCCACCTTATACATGTTGATTGGATTTTGCACCTTTTCATTGTGAATTGCAATTAATTCATTTATAAATTCTGTAAAATGAATAATGCAGGGATTTTAGCCGAGAGATAGAATATGGAAGGGATGTAATCTTAAATCATCTCATATCGTGCCTAACTATCATAGCGAGGTCGGGTCGTTCATATTTTTTATTAAATTTTAAGGTAAAGTCTACATAAATTTTTAAAACTTGAGAAAAAGTCATCCTTTCACATTCAATTTATATCGAGCTAAGTTGCATAAAAAATATGGGAAAATTATGCAAGAAGGAAGAAAACAAGGAGAGTAGATAAAGTTATTGGTCTTTTGCGACTTATGAAAAGGGTTCGAAGAAAGGGAAGGTCGAGATGTCAAGTGGAAAGGTAAAATGGTATTACCTAGTTAGAAAAAACGCACTTTACTGTTCTTTGTTGAGCGCAGGGCTGATATGAAATATTTTCGGTGAAGTATAAAAAGCGGCAGAAAAATCACAAGGTTGAAAATGATCAAGTGATTCGGGTAATCGGGCTCACGCAAGTAAATTTAACTGCTTTGAGGATAGGGATATGCTCATACTTATTAAATTATATTTTCACGGAACTGGAAAGACAAGATCGTCATCACCTCTGCGGTGTATCAAAAGAAGTCATAATTTCTTTTTTGGTGAAATGCAATTCATTAAAAAATAGATGCATCCAAGGTGGAGGATATTGAGTCATTTTCAACAAAGAAATGCCTAAACAATAAACTTAAGGTTAGCTGCGTAATATATGAACTTATCCTTCCGTAGTTTTGTGAATTTTAATCATAAAAATATGCAAGAATAAACATTGCATGTTTTGGATTTCGTTCAATTAGTCGATGACGAGAGAAAGAATAGACTTCTTGGCCTGACCTAAAGATCCTTGAAGAAAGGCGTTCAAGACAAGTACCAGATGGGTTTACTTTGTATGAAATTTTGCATTTCCTGAGAAATATATTTTTGGTCTCTCTCCTTCAGTATGGAACTGCTAATTTATTGCTTTCGTATTATAATGTTCTCTTGGCTTATAAAATTGTAGTTAACCCAATTAGCTGTCAATTTACAAGATTACTATTCATCCATCAATTACTTGTATGACCTTTAAAGACTCATTCTATACGCCAAGAGTAAGAATGGTCGTCCCATTCATCAATTGATAGTTCACTTGAACTTCCAACTCGAACTAGTCGTCAGCCCTTCACCAAAACTAATCAGCCAATCGAAAGAGAGATATCGTGATTATCAACTGAGGGGAGCTGTGACTGGTGGACCAAAATAAATTTCCTGTTTAGCCTACAAATTGATGACTTTAGATAATTATCATGGAAGAAATGAAACGGCTTTTGTCATTCTAATTACAATTTGATTTGCAATTTTAGAG
>JAHZMU010001472.1:0-18419 GCA_027743725.1 Rambutsinella grinnellia
CACGCAACCCGAGAGGAACCTGGAGGAGTCCTCTGGACCCCCTGACTCAATGAATCGCTCATCCTTGATGAGAAGAGTAGAAGACGTAGGTTTACCAACAGAAATGGATTAATTGAGGATCCAATGCAGGAATACAAGGATAAACAACTTCTCAACGTATGGACCGAACAGGAGAAGGATATTTTCAAGGTAACCTTCCCCAAAAAAATGCAGATTGTATCACTTCAAAAATTTGTATAATTATTTAATAAACAACGTGTGCTAATCTTTTGAAAAATAATTTAACTAATCAATATATTTTTTTAAATTCCAATAGGAAAAGTACCTTCAACACCCAAAGAACTTTAGTATGATCAAGTCCTACCTCGAACGAAAAAGTGTGGCAGACTGTGTACAGTACTATTATTTAAGTAAAAAAGCTCAAAACTACCGTCAACTCCTTCGAAAAAATCGGGCCCGAACGCGGTCCACAAGGAACCAGCAAAATAACACCTCAAGTAACAACACAAACACCACTGGCCAAGTGGGTGTTGGTGGAATGCCTACAATCAAATCAGAAACGAATGGGGTGACCACCCGAGGTCAAAAGGAACAAGTGAAGAATGAGCAACAAACAACAACTTCCGGAACCCCTGTCCCTACCTCATCATCCTCCGCTGCGCAAGGTTCAGCCGGCGCGGGAGTCATCAATTCGGCTTCCACACCTTCGGCGACTGTCTCCTCCGCCCAAGCATCATCAAGCAACACTCCTCCATCCAACACTGGAAATAATGGTGTGGAGGGTGGTGGCGTTGCCCCTCCAAATAGTAACAGTGCAAGTGCTAGTACGAATAGCAGTGCTAATCACGGTCCTAATCAAAATCAGTCTAGTGCTAGTGCTGGTGGTGCAGTGCCCAGTGATGGGGAAAATTCTGGCCTTCCCATCTCATCCGGAACATCAAGGTAAGAATTTTAACTGTTATTTTATTATCATCACACTACAACCACTACTTTTCCTACATACTAGAGATAATCCTTTCACTCCATTTATCTAATTATTGGTCGTTGCACTCCTTTGATAAGGAAAAATGTTGAACTCGTCCCTACTCATTTGATAATTAAATTATTAATTTAGACACCAAAACATTCCACGCATTCCACGCAAAGCTTTTTTTCTCAACGTGTCTTCAACATTTCCTTTTTTCCTTTACAGCGACTATCTCGGCAAAACAAAAAGTAAGCGTAAGGATGATGGGAAGGATGCCTTACTCAATGAAATGGATAGTACAGACGACGAAAACGAGCCGTACACAGGTAAGGAGCCGTTAAAACTTATCTTAATTAAAGATTTTTAACCCCGATCTATTCATCTGCATAAAATCAATCATGAATACGTACATACGCTGATAGGATGGAATGGTCCAAATTGAGTTTTTGTCCATTTTTTGAGGGAGGATGGAGTGTACGGAGTCAGGTTGCCCCAGAAATACAGAATTGGTCTGAAGGATATAGTGTAAACTATGCCATATAACTTCCAGAGTTGAAGCGATGCACTTGTCATCGTAAACACCTGCTATAAAGTTATACAGAGAATAACTAACCAGCTGCAGTTAAAACTATAAAGTGAAACTTTATTTGGGAAAGGGAGTTTTTACAATGAATATTTACGAAAGTGAGTTTAAGAAATTAATATTTAGTGACAAATTTTTCTATGTTTGTGAACGAAATAATAGCTGGGGAATTTACAGCCACATTTTTTACAAGGAAAGAATTGAACGTTAAGATCTTTGGTTTTCGCTTGACTTGTAGTGGGATTCTCTTGAATTTGTCCAATTGTTTTTCTTCCTTCTCGTGAAGGAGTGAAAGTGGCAGTAGGCCTTTTGCTAGTACCTGGAACCCCAGTGGGTTCCTGGATAGCAGGGATGACATTGAGGTTCGGGATTGTCGTTGTGATATCCACTGAGACAGGGTTCAAATGGCGTTTCTTGTGTTTCTGGTAGCAAAACAGGCTTTTGAAGCTTTGATTGCAGTAAATGCAAAGATAGGTTTTGAGTGTGGTTGGAGAAGAGGAGTCGGTTGAAGGGGATTGCGTGGAGGTAGAGGTGAACTCGGAGTTGATACTTGTCTGACTTCCGGTCGAGTGAATTTGTCGTTGTTTTAGTTGAAGGTATTTTCTTGAAGGGGATTGAGATGTGGAGGGAGTGGGAGAGGGACGTTTTGAGCTGATAAACATTGCCATAGAAGAAGTTCCTCCTTCCGTTGGGGGGACTTGATTGTGCTCGACTGTAAGTGCAAAGTTGGGATTGGATATTCGCTTGAATTGAACAGGGCCGTCGCAACAAGCTATGTCGAGGACTACAGTAGTTTGATGACCAAGTAGGGAGTGGCTGTCACTACCAGGTTTTTGGGATGACCTATACAATTATAGAATTGCATAAAAAGTTTGTCAATTTTAATAGGCAAAGTTGAAATTATTTTGCGTTTACCTGAGCGAATTTTCATTTGAAGACGGTCCTGTTGTAACCACAACACTATCAGAGTTTTCAGAATCGTTATCATTTTCATTCCCGTTATCATCTTCCTCTGTGGTCGGGCTCAAAATTGAGAAATCCTTTGTATTTTCAGTTGATGAATGTCGAGGTTCAAAATTTTGTTGGTTACACGTCCCATAAAAGTTGTTGGTGAAGGCAGCCATTGAAAGTCGATATAGACGATGGGAATGTAATTCAGTGCTTTCATCTTTGGCAATGTTTTCGCAATTCTCTTCATTGTTTCTCAATGACCATAGATTTTGATACCAGAGGATTGACCACGGAGGTCTTGGAACAGGTCTTACAATATTCACTCCTCCGTTTCCACTCGAGCTTTGTGACGAAGCCCTTAAAGAAAGGTCCATGACGGACTCTGCAATAGGTCCGGTTGAAACTGTCGTACTTTCCATTTAAAAGAGAATCGTTTTCACACACTTGACAAACACACCATTTCCGTTCCAAAGTAAATGTTAAAATGAGGGTGGTTCTTTTAATCACTCACTCTTAACAAGACAGTTGTTCTAGTTGTTCATGTGATCTGGGCGCATTTCTCACGCAAATTAAATTATGAATGAGAATAAGCGATTTAGTCTGACTGGAAAAGAAGAGTGGTGTTCGCACGCAATCACCAATTTGACAGGTGAAAACAATAAAAAATGGTAATGAATAGGGAGCTCTCCTTAATCAAAATGAAAGTCAATCCACTTAGTCCTTCCGGTAAATGAGATTGTTGTCTTCAGCCCTAATTATGATAGTTCAAATCTATATTTTAATAGCTGTTAACAGAGCAACTGATTAAACTTGACTGACAGTCGGATCCCCTGTCCGCCGTCAATTTATGATTGAGGGAAAAGCTGTGGAGGGACTGGGTACTCTTTCCCTTCTACAGTTATCATTGCTGAAAATATAAATAAAAAGAAAATTGAAATATGGTCGTAGCTCTCAGTGGAAAATTCATTCCTTTCTCCTCCTCCTTTCGGTCCTCATCATTTTTAAAGTGGAGTTGCTCTATTCCCTCATGCTTTATTAGGGCTCTCGGTTTCGGTCTTTCTTTTTTAATTGAAATATTTGGATTGACATAGAAACTGTTAGAGATGACGACGATGATGATGATGATGATGTGATCTAACATTTATTATTTGCTGACGATCTAAATGCTTGAGTTCCTTTCGGAAAAATATCAAAAACCACCGCCATCATCCCATTTCCTCCCATTATGATTATTATCATTTTATATATGAGAGTGGAGAGATGACTTGGAAGAGGGAAAGTGAGGAGATCACTAGCTTTTGCGTGAGTCTCAAAGTCTTCAGCCCGAGAGCTTGTAGCTTCCCCTCCCCTGGGACTTGTTCCCCCTTGTAATAATAACTCTGGAATAGCTGTGTCTTCTTTGTGGGCCGTAATTGTTCAAGTGCACTGTCGACAGGCAGAGGGTGTTTGCATACGGAGAGATGTGCGGAGCAGAAGCCAGATCATAAAGAATTTAAATGGTTTCCCCGTGTCCCGACTGGAAAATTATGGAATCAGGTCTTGTTAAAGAGAAAAGGAGGAACTCATTAGATGCGAATCAGCATGACAAAGTCTTAGAAGGAAAGGAAGTGATAGTTAAAAGGATTCCATTTCATCATATTATTATCTAAGTGGAGTAGTTGTAATTTTTTTATTAAATGGAATTGAGGCTGGCGCATTTCCACGAAATATTTTGAGCTTTTTTATGTAAACAATTAAGTTAAATGGGAAGGGATTGTTAAGTTAAATAGAGATGTGATTTCTCTTACGAGTTTCCTTTTTATTTACGTTTGAGGGAAAGAGAGAGAAGAGCTGGAAGCCTTTGCTAATGATTTGCTTATTCAATTGAGCAATATAAATATAAAGACAAACAAAACAATTCAATTTTCATTTGAGAGAAGGAGGATGTGACGGAGAGAGAAGAGAGAGAGAGAGAGTTTAATTCAAAAATGGAAGGGGATGAGAGATCTCGGAATTTTTTTGCAAGAGAGACTATATGATTTAATGAAATTACACATGTCAGGATTGGAAAGCTATTACACTGATTATATTTACCGTGAGCAAACCGGACGCTAATGTAATGATTTTCTCTTAAGTGAAGCCCATTCCATGCTGTTCTTGTGGCGAGTGCTCGCTTTTGAGAGAGGGCCGGCGTGATTATGTAGAGTCGAATTATAGATTGGTTTAATTTTAACTTTTATTTATGAAAAAGATAATTAATTAAGGAGAAAATAATGATTTACTTAGACAATTAAAAGTTAAAAAATTAGCTTACTTTCTAATCGGCAAGTTGCATACTCGAGAATCAGGTTAATCTTTGCAATGCCATTTGTTGCACACAATGTCTTGTAGAAAGGATTTGATTTGCTTCCAAGACTTGTAGAGCTGTAGAGTAATTAGTAAAAGTGTCCTTTGATATCTCTCCAGTCAATTGCTTGTATGATGAAGAAGTAGCTAGATAGTATTTGCATCTTTCTTTCATCACTCCACTTCTTGGGAGAAAGGAAAGGAAAAGTAAATTTTGCAAGAGTCCCGTTCGAAATGTCAATATTTACAGTTGGGAGAGAGCTCCTTCACTGCAGTTGTATCCATTTTGAAGAGATGAAAGTTTTTTTTCAATGAGAATTTCGGAGGAACAAAGGGGGAAAGCCTTTTAGCAAAATTATGAAAGTGAGGATAGCAATGTAACAATCATAAGGGAAAGTAAACAAAGAGCTATTCCCATATTCTGTACCTGGGGCGACGTGAAAAGTCGGGAAGTACTTATAGAATAACGGCTAATTTGATAAAGAGTCTTAATTAAGTGAAGCTTATAATTGATGAAATTAATTTGGATTTCAGGAGAAAAGGGCGTTCCACACACGTGTGTTGTGTGTAAGACGGGAGTGGAGTCGTACATGCATTCCCGTCCCCTTCTCAGGAACCAAGTGGCTCAATACGGGCTAGGAGAGTCTGACTACCAACCGGGGGATCGGGTGTGCAATACCTGCCGGTGCAAGTCTGTTCGTCACCGATACAAACCTAATAAGCAGTGCCCAATCCCTACTTGCCCAGCGAAGAAGGCGCGGGTGAAACGTCTCCGCCCATTTCCATCCGTTTGGAAGGAACTGAGTGAGGATAGAAGGGAAGCGATCGCGGCCAAATACCAAATTCCCCCGACTGCGAATAAGTGCTGTACTGCCTGCTTTAATCGAATTAATAGGAGACTCTCCCCGAATGCGAGCTTGGATACACCTGATGACCCTGGCTCTGATACGACGAGGTGGACGGATGATGAAATTGAGGTCATGAAAAAGGCCCTTCTCGAGTTTGGAAATGATTGGAGGAAACTCTCGGAAAGGATTAATACAAAGTCAGAGCTCCAATGTAGGAATTTTTATTTCAACTTTAGGAAAAAGTACGGGTTGGATGGACTGGTTCAAGAGTTTAAGAAAAGTAAAGGTGGAGGTGATGGTCCTCCAACATTAACGGATGAGGAGGAGTCAGGTTCTACGACATCTAGTTGCGATGAAACTGTGGCACATACTGCTCACGACCAATCCCCTCGTCATCACGGGTCCTCCAGTAAGAACAAGGATGATTATGACTCGTCAGCTACGGTTTCTGCGGAGGAAGGTGGTGCTCCCGAAATGCCGGAGAAACCAAATTCCGTTCAAGAGCTGAGGACATTACCAACGAATCCTGGCAGCCCGTTGCCCCTCACTGTAAGAAGTAGTCAGGCGGGGCCTCTCCAATTGAGCCAGCACCAATCCAGAATGCAATCGGGACCT
The DNA here is from genome assembly GCA_027743725.1 of Rambutsinella grinnellia. Taxonomy (NCBI): domain Eukaryota; kingdom Metazoa; phylum Arthropoda; class Collembola; order Entomobryomorpha; family Entomobryidae; genus Rambutsinella; species Rambutsinella grinnellia. The sequence goes on from JAHZMU010001472.1 coordinate 6,290, forward strand.
CACCATGGGCATGAGAATGGACAGGGAGCAATTTCTCTCGTCAGTAGTCATCATCATGTGGGACCACCCTCGTCTCAACCTCATCCAAGTATACACGCTCTTCATTCCCAGGCATCTGCTGTTAGTTTGACTCTTGGTCAAAGATCGTCTCCAAGCACAATGTCCCTTCATACGGCGGCACAGCATCAGCAGTCGCAACACCAGTCATTCCACTCCACGCCAGTGATTTCTCATGGCTCTTCCCAACTCAACCATCATCCAGGTCAGGCCCATGGGCCGCCACACCATCACCTGAGTAGCCCTCAATATCAGGGCCCCTTGAGAGGAATGAGGTATCCTAGTCCGGAGGGACCTGATGGCCAAGAACAACCTATTGCCGTGCGTGTTGACGACTTGATGTCTGCTACCATCGAGAGACATTTGCGGCGAAACCCAGTTTCCAGCACTCAAGTGAATGCTCAGATGCACCCGGGACAGAGTGTATCTCCAACGCTCCAATCCATTTTGAAGAGTCAACCTCCGATGGGCAGCCAAATCCCACAAACAGTATCCCACGCGTCGAGTCTTAATCCTCAGAACATGCCACAAGGTATCTCTGTAGGTCCAGGAGGTCCACAATCTCAACAGCAAGGTCCTCCTCAAGGGATGTCAGGACCATCTCATCATTCCGCACAAGTACCAACCTCATCCCCACATTTCCCCTCGCACCACAGTATCAGCTATAGTGGCCCTAAAGGTGATGTTCGCCAAATTCCACAATTACCACATCACTTAGTTCCACGCGAGGTCTCTATCGTCCAAATACCTCAGAGGGATGACTGCGGAACACTTGACTTGAGTATGAAGAAACGACCAGCCTCACCGGCCAATTTGTCTCACGTCAGGCCACCATCAAATGGTCCTCCTCCGGCGCATCAACCGTTAGACTATGCTTCCCGAGGACCACCACAAGGAGATATGTACTCTTACCAGAAATTTTCAAATCCTTCCGCCCAACGGCACCAGCAGGTCCAGCCACCTCCTGTATCTTCCAGGCAAATGTCATTAAATCCTCCTCCGCCAAAGCAGGCGAAGGTTCCACCTCCACCAGCACTTATTACGAAGCCTCCCAGCCTATCGCCAATGAAAGATGGCTCGATTACGCACGGCACTCCTATTCATCCGCTTGCAAGTCCACAACAAATGCCCACCAAGTTTGATCCAGGCCTTGTCCGCCCTCCAACAAAGGAAGGCTCCATTACACAGGGGACTCCTAAGGGACCGATGCCTTCGTATGTGATGTACGATAGGCCACCACCTGCCGAGTTTTACAAAAGAATGTCACCAGCCGGCTCTCCTTATTATCATGCGAATCCCAACTACTTTGCTGGTCAAAGACCTCCCTCCGCTGGTGGGGGAGGACAGAGAAGTCCACCTGTCCACCCGTCTCCACAAAGCTCGCCGTTTAGTGCTGATCAGCATAATAGCTCACGCCAGATTATCATTAACGATTACTATACATCTCAGCAAATGCAGCAGCCAGTTCCTTCTCAGCATCCACCTCAACCTTCGCCATCTCCGCTCGGGCAGCCCAGAAACGTTGTAGATAACATGCCCAAGAGGAATGTGAATCAGCCTGGGGGCCCAGGTCAGATGTATATGCTTCCACCGAGACAAGAAATTCCATACAGGCAGAGTCCGCCACCTTCATCTATACCGCCTCCCACACAACATCGGCAAGGCGTTATTCAGCGAGCAAATCCAAATCGTAAGTTATCAACAAACATCTAATTCGATTCGTTTCTCATTTCTCTTAATTTAATTTTAAAATGCTTATGTCTAATTTTAGGAACAGTTGTAAAGGATGAGCATGGTGGAAGGTATCCTCAACACGACGCTTTTACATCATTAGTTGATGTCGCTTCTAGCGCACCCAGCTTACCAGTTCCAAAAGATGAAAATCGAAGGGTGTGTCTACCCAGAGGTGAGTCTCCCATCGATATGTGGTAGTAATGATTTTATGAAATAATTGCGCATTATTTAAACCAAACTTTGTTCTATTTTTTTTAGTGGATATGGTCCGCGAAGGTTTGGGAAAGAGTATGGTTGATATAGAAAGGAGTCGGGTTGGTCAGCCACCCATGAGCCAGTCTAATCATCCTTCACCTCACCCACCCCCTCCACAACACCAAGGCAATCCTCATCTCTATCGGCCTGGCGGAGTGCCACCAAACCAACAATCCAATGAAAGCATGAGGTACGGCAAACATATTTAACTAGTGCATAGCCAAGTATTTACACACGACACTCGTGGAACTCAAAAAGTTTCACCACTAGTGAAAGTCTGTGAATGAATGAGTAGAGTGAATGACGACGAGAGACATTACGTTTAGCTATTATAGGGAACCTTTTAGTGATGTGGCAAGAAACTGGGCCTTTGAAACATTTTGATGTTAATGTAGTTTTGGAAGTTTTGTTTTTTGGAAGCGAAAACCCTTCTTAAAAAGTTAATTAGAGAAAGCTAAATGAAATTTAAGAAGATTTGGAATGAGATATGATGCATCATCCACGCCTCCTTCTACTGTTTCCTTTTTTCACAGATTATATTATTATTGTAGCCGTCAGCAATAGCACTAATTTAAAACAGGCATTGCTGACGGACACGACACACCACAAGTCGACCAAGCGTGTGCAGCAAGACACTAGACGTCATGCCACCAGTTGTTGAGAGTTTACTAATAATAAATCGGAGTCCAAAGTGTGCCGTGACGACTGTTTCACATCACAAAATAATAATTAATATCCCATCGACTAACCCGTTCGTAATGCTAGTTAAAGTGAATTATTTCCTGTTTTTTTGGTTTGATTATATCGGTTTTGGTTTATTGTTGGGACGCGGTTATAATTTTTAATTTTGCTTTTGTTTTTTTTATAATTTTTTGAAAGTGATCTTTTAATTTTATATTCTCTGGCGTGGTTTTTTTCTTTTAATGCAGTTTATTTAAACAATTTAATTTCAATCACTGAAACACTCTCTTTCTACCTGTCAACGAACTCTTGTATCTTCGCAACACACGACCAGTTTACAGGGACATCGTTGAAAACACTTTTTCTCACTTCATTAATTCGTGGCACGCTCAGTTTGATCATGATGAGGATGATGATGTGAGATGAACTAACCGTGCAGATTCAAGGTAACAAAACAAAATCCGTTGTTGCTACAATTAAGCAAAAAAAACACAATTTGTCCTATAAAAAATTCTCCAAAAGATTTTGAAAATGAAACGTTTTTCTATTATAAATTGTTAAAAATATTCTTTTCGTTTGCTCATGGTTTTTATATTTAAATATTAATTTTCTAATGATTATTGTTGTAAAAAATCTTTTTTTTTATGAGAGCTCAAATTTCTAACAATTTTATGCGCCTTTTTCTAATAATTCTTTTATTATTAATTTTAATTGCATTCGCATTATTATAATATTATACTAATTAATATGAATTTTCTTCTGCCTCGAAATTATAAACTTTTTATTGGATTCTTTCTTCTATCTTTTTAACATTGTTCATATATTTTCAGTCAATTAATTCTTTCTCTGTGTGATCCAAACTTGGTTTGATGGCAACCGATTTTTCTCGATTTTGGAAATTATTTTTTCGGGAAGATGTGCGCTCCCGATTGTAGTTTTGATTTGTATCATTGTAGAGTGTGATCAATTAATTTGTGAGTTTTCATATCATTTTCATTTAAACGTTCCAATTCGTAATTGTTTTTGTGGTCCTTTGTTCGTGTTTGCGGACATTGCCGGACACAAATATGTAAACGAATAGTAACGGTAAGCGGAAAGTTTTAACTTGAGTTCAGGAATTTGACAAAGACGCCGATGCCTACAGAGAATTAAGTGGAGGAAAGAGAAAGTCAACGAGGGGGTTGTGAAGACTGTTATTAAATGTTCTCTAATGATTATTATAACTGTGTATAAATTTACAGTGCTGCTTGGTCGACTGTGGTGTAGAGTAATCGTGTTTTGTTTTTTACTCGTTTTCGTTACTTTCAAACTCTCCAAATTTGTCCTTTTCACAAATCTAGTTTCTAAATGTGGTTGCTTCTAACTCCAGCAATTATGTACCAAAGCATTTCCCTTTTGCCATCTTCCTTTTATCCTTTCTCTCTTAAGACTGGCATCCTCTTCTCATAATAAAATTAATTGGGGATTAAATAAATTATTGGGAAAGTTTGTCTGTTTTTTTGTCCCTTTTGTCTGTATCTGTGTGAACCACGTAATTGTATTTCAAATGTTAACTGTCCGGTTACACATGTAACCAAATAATTTTTGGTAAATGTGAACAGTAGCATGACTGCATGAAGAACGAATGGCAACACTTTTAGCAACTCCAAATATTACATGAACAGAAATAGAAATAGATGGAATGAGCAAGTCATTATGCAATTTCCGTCTAGGTTGAATAATTGAAAGTTATCTTGAGGAAGGCTTATGTGAATGAATATATTTTTGAATGTCAATTATGAATTTGCAGAATACGTGGAAAACCAGAGGTGTATGGAGGAAGGGATTCACAAGACTCAACGCTTACAGCAGCCTCACTAATAGACGCGATAATAACGCATCAGATTAACCAACCGTCGCCAAATGATCGACAGTCTCCTGCACCAACGAATCGAACGGGAGATAGATTATTTGCTTCATTCCAGAGGTCACCTGCTACGAATTCGCAGCAAGGTGGAGGTCCCCAACAGCAGCAGCAGCAGAGCCCGCATAATCTCTCCATTCCAAATCAGATTCACGGGCATGGCCCTCCTCAACACGAGGAGAAAGTGATGGTGAACGAGAGACTTAATCATAAGTTGCCACCAGGTAGATTACTTTATTTCGAAAGGCAGTAGAATAAAAATGTAGAGTGCTTCATTTCTTGTGGTTGGTTGGTGTAGAGGCGATATTATTATAATTGTAGAAAACTTGCTTAAAATTGCTTAGGTGGTGGTGGGACAACATGGAATGAGCAAATAAACTTAATAATCTCAAACGACTATGCTTCTGGAAAAGGTGCTGTGATTCCGTCGTCAAGTGGCCCGAGTGGGTTAAGTGGTGGAGGGCCGATTGTACCCGGCGGTCCGCAGCACATGCACGTCCATCCAAGTCTCTCAAGTTCGCACCAAATGATGCAGAATTCTCACTCAGTAAAGAAGAGTCCGACGGTTGTGAACACGAATCCGAACGCGGATGATGATGCAATGCATTATAAAAGTTGGAAGTTGCGGAAGGCGCTCCAATTGGAAAAGGAGCAGCAACAGCAGCAGGCATTACATATGCAGCAGCATCAGCAACAGCAGCAGCAGCATCAACATCCTGATGAACGGCGGATCATCAGAGTTCACACTGAGGAGCCTGGAATGACCTCAAGTAGACCTCCTTCAATGCCTAGCCGGATGAGCCCGGAATCTCATTTCCCATCGTGAGTATTAGAAAAAAAATCACACCTACTTCTTCTTCTACTTCTACTACTACATACTTCTAAAAATCTTCTTCTACAGCACCATTTTCCCAGCTCAAAAAATATGATTGAAAAAGAATTTCCCTGCTAATTAACTAAAATTTGTGGTAAATACAGTAGAGTGGAGCGAGGCGATCCACCTTCAATGAAGCCTGGTCCTGGTGGTGGCCCATCCATCGTCGGCCCTGGGGGCGTCCCGGGCTTTGGAAGAAGGGAAGGGATTTCATTAGACTATTTCAATAATTTGATTATGGAAAAGATGAGAAATGAGAATAGCGACGAGATCAAAAGTGAAGATGGTCACGGGAAGCATGAGTCGTCGGCTGGGCCTCCTCAACAAAGCAAGAACATGTCTGGTGGTCAGAGCAACATGCAACATGGACACCAAGGCGGAAGTGTCGTTCACGGCCATCCAAGTCACTTAGGAGGCTTGGCTGGTAGAATTGCCGCGGTCGCGGCTGCCGCTGCCGCTGCTCAAGCAAGGGACAGGGATGAGAACTCCGAAGGCCAAAGGGGAGGAGATAATCAGGTAAGTTACATAATAACTTTTCCAGGTCATCTTCAGCCGCACTGGTTATGTAACGAAACATTTATGTGTAGATAGAGAAAATGGACGACGAACCATCCAAAGGAGGAGACTCAGACAGTCCCGCATCAATGGTAATTGATGAGTCGGCGGATTTGAAAGAGAGTGGGGGAAAGAATCAGCCGAATCAAAACGACACATCAACTGCTTCCACAGTTACAACTCAGCCCAACTATGAGCCTTTAACTGACGAGGAGAATTGAGGAAGATGATGGAGAATTGATTCCCATATTTTAAAACAAATATATTCTTCAGTTAGTTTACTAGTGGGGCTGCAAAATTTTCTTTACAAGTAGGTTTAAATCCGAACTGGATTACAAAGCATATTATTCCTTTTCTTCACAGAAGTTTTCTTGTGTTTCTTGTGCACATGTACTATTATGTAAAGATATTAATTAGAGTAGAAACTGGATTACAAAGCATATTATTCCTTTTCTTCACAGAAGTTTTCTTGTGTTTCTGGTGCACATGTACTATTATGTAAAGATATTAATTAGAGTAGTTATATAGTTCGTAGATCGTATCTGGAACTAAAACAGTTTTATGTTACCCACAGGAGTCAGAATGAGATGTGTTATATCAAAGAATTCATAATAATTGTACATAATATTGAGCTGCTCAGTTTCAATGTGGAAAAATGAAGTCTTGACCAAGTACGTGTAAATACTTTTCAAAGATGTGGTAACACGAGAGTCAGTATCACTTCAGTTCTACCCCTTCAATCGCTAATATTTTGTCCCGCTGTCTCTAAGGTTTAATAGGAGGCACTACGTTGATAAAGTAATTTTTGTTATTATGTTTTTACACAACACACTGACATGAGTATTAACTGGTTAGTTTAGCTAGAGAAAATAGGTTAAGTTAGAACTAATTTGTTTATCTAAAATATGTGGAAATTGTAACGGCCGATACGTACATAAATTGTGCACCAACTAGTTCTCAGGATCTTATGAAAACATTTCATTCAGTGCATAAAAAGTGGATTATCCCAAAAGCAAAACTTTAAAAATTTTGGAAACGGATGAGCTCATTAAATAAAAATCAGTGGGCGTTACCAACCAATTCCTGATTGTTAGCTTTCGGAACAATACTTGTTCACTTTAGTTCTCTCCTGTACCATATACCAATCATTATCATAGGTTAGTTAATTAAAACCATATGCTTTTTAAATTTTTACGTGGTAAACTCATAAAAAATATAAGTAGGCTATTAACCGTGGAAACAATGAACCATTACGTTTAAAAAAAAGTTTGATGTGGAAGCAACTTCACACTAAATGGATTGCTTTGCTAAATAAACGACTTCCACTAAACTCGTGTGGAACCGCTTGGCTAGTAAAGTGACTCTCAACTGACTCGACTGGGAACGCCGTGGAAGTGAATTCCAACAGACTCGAACAGAGAAACCGAGCATTTCTCTATATAATTAATTTTGCTAACGAGCGTTTAACGCTAGATAGTCTAGATTACTATTATAAATGCGAGGAGAAATCAAACTTTTCAATTAGCTATAAGAAAAAAAGCTAGCTGTACAGGTAACATTTGACCGCCTCTCGCTGGCATAATAAATACGTATAATTAATGTAAATTCCATTACTCTAAGCAATCACAACTACTTTAAATATTAAAAGGTCCCAATCCTCTTCGTCATTGTTTTTTTTTTGTTATAACTCTTTTTACATTGTATATGTTGAATTAATAGTGTTTTTGTTAAACTTTATTTTACCTCTAGGACCCTTTGTTTATTCTCGTCACGCGTCAAAAAAGAAAGAAAAATAGGTCGTAGGAGAAAGTAATTATTCTTATTATTATATAATATTTATCAATTTTAAACACGACTACCTTAGACGATGAAGAGATAAGGATGATGATGAAAATGATTAAAGCTCTTGATAGTTAAATCGGGGTTTAAGCTGAGTGCAACATCAGTTTAAAAAAAGAACTATGATAATACAAGTTATGTACTTTTTAAGGAATGACATCGTACCTTATCTAAAAAAAACTATATGATATATATTAAATGAGAATATTATAAATTTAACTGAATAATTATTATATATATTTGACGACGGACGATGATGAAGATATTGTTATGATATAATATGAGGATTATTAAACGTGATGATGAACAAGAACATAAGCAAAGAAAATTTTTGAAGAAAAGTGTCAATTATTTTCAATTAATTAAAGTTGCATAACTCATTAAATAATTATCGCATTTTGCATAACAGCAGCAGCTACAAGTAACAAAGAACAATCTGGGTTAGGGGAATTGTGCGACAGGTTTTGAGTGCGGGAAACGGCTTAAAAATTTCACCAACAAAGCAAATTGACGTGAGTAAAGTTGGATGGTTTTTTTGGGCTGATAATTTTTAGTTTGTTAAAGTTTAAATGATATGTAATTAGTTGGTTATTATTGAATTAGAAAGTGTAAAATGGCTCCTGACTCGGCACAAGGTTCTGAAAATGGGGTGGAGCCAATCCTCCAAGTGAAAGCAGATAACTATGGAGTGTCGACGGTGACGTCGTTGCTGAAGACGATTAATTTCTGTGATGTAAGGATTTGTTAATTATAAGAGGTTTGAGATTTAGAGGAATTGCAGAGAAAGTGGAAAAGATTGGGCATAATTATTTTTGCAGAAAGTGAATCTACTAGTGACAATGGAGGGGATCCGGTTTGTCGTGGAGGAAGGCAAGTATGTCCAGGCAGGACTTTTTCTCAAGGCTGAATTGTTTAAGGTAAGTTGATTGAGGCGAATAACTTTGGTTGGTTGATAGGGAAATGTGATATTATTATACTTTTTTATTTCTCAGACGTTTGTTGTTCGAGAGGATGCTTTCGGCTTCAAAATACCATTTAAGGAGCTACTAGAATGTCTTAAGATTTTAGGCGGAGAAGGAAGAAGTGCTGGTAATGCAGGAGACTCTACTGACGCAAGTATTAATGCTCCTTATCCGAGAACAATGCTTATCACTTATCATGGATATGGGACTCCGTTTTGTCTGTCGTAAGTTTTGTGTTTAAATGCCGGAAGTATAGTCAAATGAATTGTTAAAATTATTTTGAATTTTTTAATCATTTAGGCTGGAAGAGCACAATATGGTAACTGAAATTGAAGTGAAAACTGAAGAACTGGATGATTTGATTGACTTTGATGAGATCGAGAAGAAATGGGAGATGACTTTAGATGCGAAGTTGCTACATGAGCATTTATTCGAATTAGAAGGATACAATCCAGATTTCGTTACGCTAAGAGTTGTGCCCAACAAATGCTTTCAGTTACGAGCACTCGGAGCTTCAGGTTCGCTTAAGGTGAGTATGGAAAGTACTGTTAAAGACTAGCTGAATTAAACCGATTGAACATTTTCTCTTTTGATATAGATTTCAATTCCAAAGACGTGTCCTGGCATTGAGCGATTTTGCACTATAACCGAAACCCAGCTGTGTCACTACAAATTCAATATTTTGAAAAAGTCGTTTAGATTAATTCAAAATGCTGAAAAAGTTGTGCTGTACATGGCAGACATGGATGTGCTTTGTATTCGTTTAGTGTTTAAGGAAATGATGTCAACGTTTGGAGATTTTTTCGTGAGTCACGTAATATTTTTTATTGCATTGTTTAATAGTCATGATTCTAATGACAGTTTTGTCTACAGGTAATGCCGTTAGCAGCTGAGGATGTCGTCGATGACCTACACATAACTAATCTAAACGATGAGGTGGACCACTAAGGCATTTATGATAAATGATTAATCATTTATTTTTGGAGATGTCTTGCTATAGTACAAATTACATTAAACATTTTTTATTTCGTTGTGCTCTTAAAATTTATAACAGTAAAAACTATTCCAATTACTTTGATAAATTTCCATGCTAGATTTTTCCAAGGTACACATTTTTGTAAATAAAAGATTGTTTCCAGAACAATTATTAAATTTTTGCTAACTGTTTTGATTTTTGTTGATTCACTGCGACAAGTTATTTTCCGGTACTCATTATGGAACTAGATGCAAAAAATAAGTGACGATACGCTTATTTCATTTGTAAGAAATTAATAAGTTAGATAAAATAGGAGTCTTCAATCTTTGGTGTCATCGTGTTTAGACTCCAGAGAAAATGGTGGAATTCGGCAGTCGAATGTACATCCGTCTTCTCTCTCCATTCGAAATGTGCCCCTGTTTTCCAAAACAATACAAACACAAGTTATGATTTGCGATAGATTTGCAACAAATAATGACATGCTTACCACATATGACCTGACGGAGCTTGTAGAGAGACATGAGACGAATACTGAAAAGCTGGACTCAGTTTGGTCAACACTGGCTCTTGTCCAACGACTCCTCGTCCGCGCACCTGAATTTAAAGTATTTAATTCTCATTTATGAAAATAGTTGCTTATGATTTGTAGTAAGTTTGATTTTTCCGTTTGATACCGTTTCAAGCGTTCCAGAAAGGCTGAAGATCCTCCAGTGCCGTTCTCGTAATTGAGTATTTAATTCGCCAACATTCTCAATACGAATACAGTACCGCCACTGTAAATGACATTATCAATTATATTTAATATGAATCTTCTACAAGTAGGATTTTTGGCTTACCCAATACACGTTATTGTTATGAGACTCGCGACATCCCATATAGAAGGGTATAACAGTGACACGAACGTTCTCCGTAGTTTCCTTATGCACGTCTGAAAGCTCCAACCATGGATGGTTCTTGTCTTGCCATGCCTTCAAAGTATCCCTTCCAAGGAATGGCGGGTCACTGTCGGGCGAGTACTGCAAGAACTTATCGAAGAGTTCGTGATGTAATGGATTCTTCTCCGTGGACGAGTACGGAAGGATATCCTCGTGAGCAACATAATCCAGTCCGGGTATAGCATACAGACCTAGGCATATTGATTAGGTGACAATGTTCCATCAAATAGATTTCATCTCTTCATTACAGAAAGCGTGACACAATTAAAATTTCAACTTACTACGACTATTCTCTTGGTTTCCCAGAAAAGTAACGGCTTCAGTCTGCGCCCGGATGAAGGGACAATCCCTAGAATCAATAAGCACTTGATAGTAGTGATGCGTTTTGGACTTTACTTCACGTGCGATATGACTAAACGCCGTAGGCTCAACCCCTTCCTCTTGCCTAAAATAAATTGTGTAAAGAAAGACGTATATAATTAGTAATTAGTTTTGATGCATGTATTCAATTCTTCTTTAATTTTGATCAAAAAGTAAATCGCTTCACTTACTTTTCCTTTGCTTTAGTCACCGCTAAATCACGATCGTAAACTTTAGCCAGCCACGGGAAGAGAATTACGCCCCTGTAGCCAAACACACGATGAAGAAATATCTGACCTACGGAGTAATTAGCGTCCATTCTTGGAGATTCAAGTTTCCCCACTTCAGCCAACCTGCGTGCCAACACAAATGTTCCATTTACAACTAATTTATGACTAATTTTTCTTCTAATTCCTCCCAAACAACTAGCAACAAACCTGACATTTGAGTAACTCCGCATACTCATTTGACTTTGCCTTGAATACTTGTTCCCCTGACCAAACACAAGCGTCAATTGAACACCATTTGTGGTGGCTGCTACAGAGCGCCCCAAAACCCCCAAAGCCATTAGCGATTTACAAGCTGCCATTGTCTTCCAAGTTTCTTCCCAACCTTTCCGCTTCCTAAAAACCACAAAAGTATATTTAATTATTGCAGAAATTGACTAACAACGATCTCAGTGAAATCATTTCACTTTCATTACTTACCAAACGAGATCTAATTGAACAGAGTTTCAAAGCTCCTACTTCACACTGATTGCCAAATCCAGCACCCTTCTATGCACCCCTTTGGAAACAGCTGTTATTCACAGCCTTAATCACAACTGCCGTTTCTTCCGCAGATAAGCTTCAAGTCACTTAAAGTATTCCTTTCACAATTAAATTTCTACTCCTTCTCCCCTTTTCACTCTTCACTCTTACATTCGACTAAAAGCTCTCATCCTAATTAGCACAAACTTATCCCACTTTTCTACATCCGCCTTCATCCAGAAAGATGATA